>BROF01006751.1:1637-27842 GCA_024346535.1 Eptatretus burgeri
TTCATCCTGCATTGGTTTCTTACACTTTTCAAACTGCATTGGTTTCTCACACTTTTCATACTGCACTGGTTTCTCACACTTTTCATACTGCATTGTTTTCTCACAATTTACAAACTGCATTGGTTTCTCACACTTCACATACTGCACTGGTTTCTCACACTTCTCATACTGCATTGGTTTCTCACACTTTTCATACTGCATTGGTTTCTCACACTTTTCAAACTGCATTGGTTTCTCAAACTTTTCATACTGCATGGGTTTCTGGTATTTTTCATACTGCATTGGTTTCTCACACTTTTCATACTGCATTGGTTTCTCACACTTTTCATACTGCATTGGTTTCTCACACTTTTAATACTGCATTGGTTTCTCACACTTTTAATACTGCATTGGTTTCTCACACTATTAATACTGCATTGGTTTCTCACACTTTTAATACTGCATTGGTTTCTTACACTTTTCATACTGTACTGGTTTCTCACACTTTCCATACTGCATTGGTTTCTCACACTTTTCATTCTGCATTGGTTTCTCACACTT
This sequence comes from Eptatretus burgeri, assembly GCA_024346535.1. NCBI lineage: Eukaryota > Metazoa > Chordata > Myxini > Myxiniformes > Myxinidae > Eptatretus > Eptatretus burgeri. The sequence goes on from BROF01006751.1 coordinate 2,178, forward strand.
TTCATACTGCATTGGTTTCTTACACTTTTCATACTGTACTGGTTTTTCACACTTTTCATACTGCATTGGTTTCTCACACTTTTCATTCTGCATTGGTTTCTCACACTTTTCATTCTGCATTGGTTTCTCACACTTTTCATACTGCACTGGTTTCTCGCACTTTTTACACTGTACTGGTTTCTCGCACTGCATTGGTTTCTCGCACTTTTCATACTGAACTGGTTTCTTCGACTTTTCAAACTGTATTGGTTTCTCACACTTTTCATACTGTTCTGGTTTCTCGCACTTTTCACACTGTACTGGTTTCTCGTGCTTTTCACACTGTACTGGTTTCTCGCACTGTACTGGTTTCTCCCACTTTTCTTTCTGCATTGGTTTCCCCAACTTTTCATACTGTACTGGTTTCTCCCACTTTTCATACTGCATTGGTTTTTCACACTTTTCATACTCAACTGGTTTCTCGCAGTTTTCATACTGCATTGGTTTCTTTGACTTTTCAGACTGCATTGGTTTCTCACACTTTTCATACTGCATTGGATTCTCGCACTTTTCATACTGCACTGGTTTCTTTGACTTTTCAGACTGCATTGGTTTCTCACACTTTTCATACTGCATTGGATTCTCGCAGTTTTCATACTGCATTGGTTTCTTTGACTTTTCAGACTGCATTGGTTTCTCACACTTTTCATACTGCATTGGATTCTCGCACTTTTCATACTTTACTGCTTTCTCGCACTTTTCATACTGCACTGGTTTCTCGTACTTTTCACACTGTACTGGTTTCTCGCACTTTTCACACTGTGCTGGTTTCTCGCACTTTTCACACTGTACTGGTTTCGCGCACTTTTCATACTGTACTGGTTTCTTGCAGTTTTCATTCTGCATTGGATTCTCACACTTTTCATACTGTACTGGTTTCTCGCACTTTTCACACTGTACTGGTTTCTCGCACTTTTCACACTGTACTGGTTTCTCGCACTTTTCACACTGTACTGGTTTCTTGCACTTTTCACACTGTACTGGTTTCTCCCACTTTTCATGCTCAACTAGTTTCTCCCACTTTTCATACTGTACTGGTTTCTCACACTTTTCATACTGCCTTGGTTTCTCACACTTTTCATGCTGCATTGGTTTCTCCCATTTTTCATACTGCATTTGTTTCTCAAACTTTTCATACTGCATTGGTTTCTCGCATTTTTCATACTGCATTTGTTTCTCACACTTTTCAAACTGCATTTGTTTCTCACACTTTTCAAACTGCATTGGTTTCTCGCATTTTTCATATTGCATTGTTTTCACACTTTTCATGCTGAAATGGTTTCTCGCACCTTTAGTGCCACCCAACCTTGGCTTGTTTTGGTTCAGTCCATTACTTTGTTCATGGTCGGTACAGTAATGTGTAGGATTTCATCTTTTTAATACTTTTACTTCAGTAAAAGTAAGTCAAGAAGTCTGGAAAAAGGCCATCAAGTACAAGTGATAGCAGAAGTGCAAAAAGAGACTGTAAAGCAATTGCCTTGGATGTAAAATCAGATTTGATGAGGCAGTTCTTGGGGCTGAATATTTTTCCGTGGGAATTCATATCCAATTATATAATGAGAATCAATGGGAAAATAGGGTTTCATATGCGTAATTTCACCTTATGTAATTTTTCAAGCACATATATCTGTCCTAAAAGAGAGATGTTTGTCTGTCTGTTTGTGTGTCACCATTTTTCACTGAGGTGGACGAACGGATCTTCGTCAAACTTTCAAAGGTTCATCAGTGAGTGCTGGAGAGTGTTTTATGAAAGTAATTTGAAACTTTTGAAAAGAAAAGTCAGATTTAATTTAAAAATACAAAAAAACAAAAAAAACCCCCAAAAAACAAACATTGCTCTATAATGCTCCATGATCATTCATTCTCCATTACCTTTCACGTAGCCATTGTTGCAATGTGAAAGGTAATATTAAATCATCCACCACCCTATAATTTAGTGGTGTTTTTAGCCCCCCAACAAAAAAAAATGAGAAAAAAGCAATTTCATTTCTTCTAAATGCCAACAGGATTGGAGCAGAAATGGGCAATGCTGGGATCCCCTGCTTGTAATTTATCAATTGAGAGATAGGTGTACACACCAGCAATTCCAGAATTATGAAACAAATGTTTAGGTGTTGCAAGTTCTTGAGTTCTAAAAAAAAAAACAACAACAAAAAAAACACAACACATTGGCAGATATGTAATCATGCATCTATCTATCTATATATTACGAAAACTATCATCTTGTATATATGTATGTACAGTATGTTTGTATGGATGTATGTTCCTGAAATACAGCCAAAACAGTGCAGGATAGCGCAAAAATTTTCAGCCCACCTTACTCACAATTTGCCTGCGGTGTGCAGTGTCAAGTTGCGTTCAAATCGGGCAACGAAAAAATTCTTTAAAAAATCATTTCCCGATTCAGTCAAGTACTCTTTGGGAATATTTGAGCAATGCAACCAACCTCAGTGGTATAGTTCGCTGGAGCTATCTATTTTTTTTTTTTAATGATTTTTTTCATCAACCGCTGTCATAAACGGGAACCCAACAGGTTCACGGGTCATCGAGTATATTACTAAAACTCTCATCTTGTATGTATGTCTGCATGTATTTTCCCAAAATACAGCCAAAACGGTGCAAGATAGCGCAAAAATTTTGGGGCCCTCTTACTCACCATTCGCCTGCAGTGTGCAGTATCAAGTTTCGTTTAAATCAGGCAATGAAAAAATGATTTAAAAAATCAATTCCCGATTTGGTTAAGTACTCTTCGGGATTATTTGATCAATGCAAACAACCTCAGCAGTATAGTTTGCTGGAGCTATCTTTTTCTATTTTTTCTTGAAATGATTTTTTCATCAACTGCTATCACAACGGGAACCCAACAGGTTCACAGGTTGTCCAGTACCCCATAAAACATAGAATGAAAAAAAAAAAAAAAACGATGACCAGTTTATGAGAATTTCGTTCATGAAACTATCAGATACAGCAATTAGTCCAGCAGCTATTTCTCATATGAGGCCAAATAAGAAAATTCGTTCAATACCCCCTGCAGAAAAGGTTTGACTTGACAGGGTGCTAGAATGGACGCTACAGAACACCTCCAGGTAGTATGTGGTTTCAAACTGTGGTATCATTAATATTCTACAGGCCATTATACATACCAAGGGTACTTACCAAGAGGGTCACTGTGTGCTCGCAAAATTTAGGGGGAGGGGTAACGTAAACGTGAATATCTTTGTCTCGACTCAACCAATTTTCAATATTAAGGTATCATTGACTTCCTATTATAATTCTCTATCAGAGTATGTACAGTTATTTGAAAATGGCCTTTGCCATGGCATCACCAAAGCTAAAATATCACACCAATTCAAACTTTCTGACATTTTTAATTGTGTTCTCATATGAAGGTGAACGGTGTTTCTCAATTACTACTGGTATGTACACATTTTGGAAATCAAACGCTTAAGAAAGTATTGTTCTGCAGAAATTCATGTACATACAGAGGCACGCATAAAGAAAACTGCAACTGTTATTTTTAGCATTCGTCTTTTACTAGTGTAGAGCAACACGGAAGCACATACATCAGAGCCGAGCATAATAGTTGTCTTTGGCAAAACGGAAGTACATTAGTGAAAGCCGAGTATAATAGTTGTCTCTGGCAGCACGGAACCTACTCATTCATCATAGTGGATGATAATAGTTATTATGGTCGACACTGCGAGCTGTGCATGACAACACAGAAGCACATTAGTGAGAGCGAATCATAATAGTTGTGCATGGTTGCACGGAAGCACATTCGTCAGAGCGGTTTGTAATATTTGTGTCTGGCAACAAGGAATCACATTCGCCATGGAAGCATGAAGATGTCATCTGTTGTAACTTTTCGTCAGCATCTTCTTCACCACTGGATTCAAAGATTGTTCTTGGATTTTCACAAGTTTCTTCAGCCATACATGCACATGCTTCTATGCATGGCATGTGGTTGGTTCTGCATATGCAGTCGGCTCGGCGACATAGAGACTTCTTGCAGTGACAGACAGTCAGCTCCGGAAGACCCGTGGTGCTGGATCTTTGGTCATGAGCACAGGCTGCAGGGCCCCATCCTGAATTTTCCAGCCATGTCCAGCTGCTGGTGGAAGAATCTGTGTAGGCTCCAATGCTCTCTTCCATACATAGGCCTGGTAATTTCCTCGCTTCATATGTTGCTGTAAGCTGTCGAATGTAGGGGGGAGATTTTCATTTCTTTGTCCCTCTTGACAGAACTGCCAGCATCTCACATTGTTCACTTTCCTCCCAGCCCCCTTGGTTGTTGAGTACATTGCACATATGAAGGCTTCGCATGCTTCTGAAGTGCTGTTGCTGAGCTCGGGTTCTTCTCCAAGCTGTCCCAGACTGGTCTGATGCTCTTTACTGTCAGGTAAGACATTGAAACCTTTTTCTTGCCGAGTCCTGAGAGTGCACTGTTTGAATCGCACCCAGTGAGTGCGTGGAAGCTGAGTAAAGCATTACACAGCTCAGGTCCTAGTTTGTGTGCCAAGCTGTGGATAGGAATATACCTAGCTTTATCCTTGATTCCAGTCCGAAACCACAGCTCCCGACACTGGAGTTTGCTGTGGTATGTGGAGCAGAGGACAGCCACATCTGTGTCAGGTGATTGAATCACAATCCTGTTGTGATAATGAGAGGCATGCTTTTCAGTGAGCAATATTCGTGTGTCTGCCTCTTCATGATCTGACTTGAGGGGAACCAGTTCTTCGCAGTGCCCTCTGATGACTAGCAAAGACTTCTGCGGGTTCTTGAAACCACCACCGATGACTAGGTGTTGACCATCAAGCAGAGTGTCTACCCCCATGTGGCACCATGTGTCTGCCAAGAAGGCACACAAGTTGACTTTGTTTTCTACATTTCCAATGTATTTGATCACTGCTTTGGAATAGGAGTGGCTGGCCTTTGGATTGTCACTTCTAAGGCTGCAGATGTTCCTCGTTTCTCGCGCTCCCCAGCTTTGATTGAAAGGCTGGAGTACCGGTCAAAGACAACATCAACCTGCCGACAACCATTCCGACGTAGAGGGGCAGTAACCAGGCTGTAATACTTGAATGCCATTTCACCGAAGTTTGCAGCACCAGCGGACTTTGTCATCTGTACCAGCACCATTGCATCGACGATGTGGGCCGTAGACATCTGGCTGGTTGTGAATTGTGGCAGTTTTGGATGGATATCTACCTTCTTCTCTAACTCAGCAATGAGTACGCTCTTGTTGGTCTTCCTCAAGCTGCCATCGTAATGGGCCAGGGATAATGGCACTGTTGATAACTCGTAGCTGAGGAGTTCTCTCAGATTGATGTCCCTTGACTTTCCTGTGATCAGAAGGCGGCCAAAGAGTTCACGGTCAGCACTAAGAGTGATAACTTTCTCATCAGTTAGCTTCACTGTTTTCTTCTTGCTTAGTGTGGCAAATGTTTTGATCTTCAGGTTTGGCAGGGAATCCCAAAATGTCACTTCATTGGTATTCAGTTTCTGTTCAACAAATGTCATTTGAGCTGTGCCGATCTGGTCGGAGTTAACCATGCATGTAGCAGCATCTGGGGGCATCCTGATACCTGTGGCAATGTTAATCAGTGACGAAATTCCATCATCAACGTTGTCTAGGGAGAAGGGATCGGTCATAAGCTCTGACGTGATGACGGTCAGCAGCTTCTGAACATCACTTTCATCTCTCTCCACCCTCTTTGCTGCTGCTTCTCTGTTTGTGATTTTTACCTCTTGTGGTTGTACAGTTGAATGAATATCGACATTTCTGTACATATTCTGAAAGAGAATTATAATACGAAGCCAATGAGCATTGCCTGTTTAATATTAAATCTAGTCAGCGTCTTCTTCAATTAAAGACAAATTAAGCAATATTTAAAATTGGTTGAGTCTCGACAAAGATATTCACGTTTATGTGACCCCTCCCCTAAATTTTGCGAGCCCACAATGACCCTCTTGGTAAGTACCCTTGGTATGTATAATGGCCTGTCGAATTTTAATGATACCACAATTTGAAACCACATACTACCTGGAGGTGTTCTATAGGGTCTATTCTACCACTCTGTCAAGTCAAACCTTTTCTGTAGGGAGTGTTGAAGGATTTCATTTTTTTTTCAGGTCCTTGCTCCTGGACTAAATGGACAAAGTGAGGATTTGAAGATGTCATTATTTGCGTGGAGCTCAGATTCGTGTATGGGGTGAGCAAATATCGGGGAAGCCAAATTCTTCATGAAAATAGCAGTATGCAATCCCCAAAGCACCACGGAGGCCTGCATGCACCGCAAAGGAGGAAGATCCACCACAAGTGCACAGAAGTGCAGTGAGAATTCCAATGGGTGTTCAGGCTGATGTGTTTGCCTGGGTGTAATGCACACTGAGAACTTGGTGAACTTGAACCAGCCTATATACCATGCCACACAGGAAGAAGAAACCACAAACCAGGATCATAGGCTGAGTGCAGAACATAACCCACTCATTTGTGGGTGAGAAGTGACTACAGCAGCTGCTCGGAAAAAACAAACAAACAAACAAAAAAACCAAAAAAACAAAAACAAAACGTATCCACAAACTGACAGACGTTGAGCCAATGTCCATGTGACTCCACAACCATCGTCACATGGCCAGACTGGAAAATTCACTGAAGTAGCATTTACTGTTTAATAATGTTTTGTAATCCCCATATTTTTAAACTTGTATTGTTCTACTTTAAGAGTCAACCATAATGTGTAAACTTGTACCACATGTTGACCACACCAGACCACCGTCTCGCAAACAAACATTAGTGCGAGGCAAATGTGTTTGATCATCTATGAAAGTGACGTGGTATTTCTCCTGTCATTAGTTTACTTTGTGGAAGCTTATAATCCAAATAATTAATACTATGGCTTCAGCTGGATTTAGATCCACCAACCTCTGGGATGCTAATGCAATCTCCTCACCACTGGGATGTGGTACCCAAGATATATATATATATATATTTTCCAAAATACGATTATGTTAGATAGTAAGCCATTAAATTATAGTGAATTCATTTACTTTACATACTCACAACGAATCTACTGTATATGAGAGCCAATACAGAGCAATATCATTTTGGGTAATATTTAAGATTTATAAACATAACTACACCCAGGAATAATAAAATAATTGCAATAACTGATATGATACAGAGGAAACCCTTCAACAGTTCTTCTATAACAAATGAAATGTCACAAGACAAACTTTGAAAGGTTACTAATCCCTGCAGAATGCGCAAGCTTTGAAAACCTTCACTTTTTACAAGCCAATTACTCTACAAAACCATCTATTGGTTATGATATTAACAGCCTTATATGTGAGGTACATGCAAACACTCTTCTAATTGAATAAAAACATTACAATTTTAAATTTATTTACGACACCGTTCATAGAACACCTTACCCCACATGGTCTTGAGAAAAGGGACATGATGGATGAACGGATCTTCAATGGGTCTCTTAAACTCTTTCTTTGCATTTCCGAGTGCAATTTATATTTTCTACGAGCCACTATTTAGCACGCCTGAATCACAATGTTGAGAACACGAGCAACACATTTGATTGTTAGAGATGGCATAAAATGGCATAATATTTTGCCAAGTACTGCAAAACTGTAAGTTTTTTTTGTTTGTTTAGAAAAGACAGAAAGCGATTTGTGTTCTATCGTGTTCAAGTTCATAATTCAATTGAAATAAAATTGTATAATGCCAGATAGGCAGACAAGATTAAAACAATTATCTCACTCCTCCGTGCAGATGCATCGGGATAATATTCCATACAATTTACCAAATTCAGTCAAAGTACTGCGAAACTGCAGGTTCCTGTTCCGATTCATGTTCAGAATCATGTTCTACAGTGTTCAAAATAGAAATTTAAATTGAAATGAAGTAGATCATCGATCACAGACTGAAGACCCTACTGTAGACAGATAGACAAAGTGAACCAATTGCTTAACCTCACTTTTCCCTCTGTGTGTGCGGTAAATTATATATATATATATATATATATATATATATTTTTTTTTTATGTATATATACATACACACAAACACATATACATTTAATGTCAGAATCAAATACAGCAATGTAATGACATAGTTGGTTTTCATTGGTTAATTTGCTGTGATTTGTCATGAGCAGTTTTGGAAGATGATAATAACGGATAAGTGAAATCCCATCCGATCCACTTTATACTGCACAACAGCATGATCCGAATCCAGTGAAACTAAACTCCATTGCAATTTAAAAAAAAATCATGTTTCCCACGATGTCGTGCTGATCTTACACCGTTTGTGTGGTTAAAACAAGCTTCTTAAAATCAGTTTGTGCTCATAAAGGATGCAGCATACATTTCTCATTTTCAAGTGTCAGACATTAAAATTTCACTCGTTCAATCACCATTAGTACAATGTCTTTCGATGGGGGGATAAATTAAGCTCCCCCCCCCTACCCTCGTGGATGGCAATTTCAAGTGCAGTGCCAGGGATAAAAAAAAAAACAACCAGAGCCAGAGAAATTAATCTCATGCTCTTTTTATATCCCAATCTCTTCGTCTTTGGCTCCGCTTTGTAATTAAAACAGAGGGGACATCTCGGTCTCTTGAACCATGGACACCACCTAGCAATCCCTTACGTCCACTGCATCACTCCTGCCGCCCTTCCTGTTCCTGAGCTGCACCATCATCCTGCACACCAACAGCTTCATGCCTGTTAAGTCTGTTTGCTTTCCCCATTGTTTAGTGAGTGTGGTCTGTGATGCTTCGAGGGTTTTGGTTTATTTATTTATTTATTTCATCATGTATATTAGTTTGCGTGTCCCCACATCCATATTTATGTCTGTTGACTCGCTTGGTTTGCTCTGTTCTCCACATCCCATCCAACTCTTCTCCCCGTATCTCTTTCTTCTATTTTAAATAAATCCTTATAAAGGAAAGAAACGTTTTCCATCCTTCTGCTTCCCACGCATGTCACCGCCAAAATTCGGTTTTCAATTGGGTGACCTTGGGGAACAGTGAGATGGAACAACCAAATGTGCAGTTTCGTGAGGAACCTTTCGGCCATTCGATTAAATATCTCGGCGCTAAAGCATATTGCATTTGTGAGCTTCTGATGTGACAATATTATTCACTGCATACATTATCATCACCATCATCATTGTTATCAATTTACCATGCTCTTTATACAGCATCAGTTCTGCCGAAGAGGTTCCTGAGAAAGGCTTATGCTGGGTAGTTTCCCATTGCCTTCCCAAATGAGACCCACACCATGTATATAATTCTATGCATGCCATTATAAAAGGTCAAAAGGTTAATCTATCATCATTGAAGGAAATGGGTAAGATATGTTTATCATCCAACAAGAGTCTGTTTCGCATTGTGATTTTATCAACTTATTGAACTAATTAAATGAAATTGACATCTCGAAAATTAAATTATGAATCATACCTTAATGTCCCACTGTAAGCACAAATGAGGAACAGGCCAATTATTCCAGGAACACCTTCAAAAATGTCCAGAACAAAGTGAGGCACCAACTGCAACAAAATTACAATATTGTTAAGTCAAATGTATTCTTGATATATATATATATATATATATATATATATATATATATATATATATATATATATATATATATTTTTTTTTTTTTCTCGTGATTTCCTGTTAATGGAAATCGAAACGAATGTGTATTGTGAAACTTTATGGTGAATTCAGTGTAACAACTAATGATAGCCTCTTAGCAGTGTCAAAGCAGTGCAGTGCCAAAGCAGCAGTCAAAGCAGTGCCTCTTTGCAGTGCAGTGGCAGTACACTTACCTTTGAACTGTCTACCTCGAGTCTGGCTTCTCTTCCTGACCCTGGTATTTTTTAGGCATGTCATTGAATCAATGAGTGTGCCATACCTTGGATGGAGGTTTAGCTGGGGATCAATCTTCTAGCATTGGTTGGCGGATGTTAAACATCCCATGATGTCTTCAGACAAAGTGTTGAGTTATCGCCCGCACTCTGAACAAATTCCAAGTCACTGCCATAAACATGGTACACCGATTAAGTGGTACAATTGCATCCCCCAGAAATGATGCTGTCTGTGGACTGAACTCGTAGTTGACCCTGAACCTAATACACATATGAATGAATGAACTTCCTTGGCAGTGGCTCAGGTACCTTGGTAAATCACTCTGACACCAAGTGGTCATTCATGACACGTGTTGTTGAAATGATGGCATCCTGTGTTGGTGCAGTCATGTTCAACACTATTTAATTTTTTTTGTAAGTTATCCATATCGATATGATTTGTAAATGATGCAGACATACTGATTCGTTTAGTTGTGAAAATAACTACATAAAATGGAATGTAATGTGCACAAACACCATCTGGATGGAAATTTGAAATGGGACTGGTGGCAGTTTGCACCTGTTGATATATTTTTGTTAGTGAATGAATATTGTATTTCATTTTGGTATTCAGCCCACTTATTGCCTCCCAAATGAGGCATGGCCATGCCACAATGATGAGGTGTCCCTATACATCCAGGAAGGATTTTTATTGGTACATGTGGCCAAGGGTGGTGGCAATAACTCGCTTCCTCATCACTAAAGACACTATAGGATAACTAATGTCCACCAAGTCTGGTGTGGCCGAATGGTTAAGGTGGCTGGCTAATGATCTTTGGGTTTTGAGTTTGAGCCCCCTGGACCCATTGAATTAACAACCGGTGGGGTTGACTCAGCCTGTCTTCCTTCTGAGGTTGGGGAAATGATTTCCAGTATACTGGTAATACAGGGTGCTGCATCAACAGCACAGCTGCATCCCCAGGAAATGATGCAACCAGCAGATTCAGGCTGCACACGATAGATAGGTAATGTCCACCAATTCATGATTGCAGCTGGACCTCCACCTTTGGAGGAATGGCACACTTTGCCTTGTCTGGAAAGTACTCATTTACTGTATATGGGTTGATATAATCAAACTCAGTCTATAGAGGGTTTTCAGAGCTATCCCGTCATGCCATGCATGCCGCCATGTTGGTTATATTCACTTCCCTGGCAACGATAAGTGTCAGTAGATCAACAATCTGGCATGTTTATCTCGTTATTCTGACTTGGTGCAATGGATGGTTTCTGGTATGCTAAATATTTGGCCTTCTTAGGTTCTTGCTTATCTTTTCTCGTTTGTTTAGCTTGTCAACCAAAATGGCGCCCACGCACTGCATCATGGGTACCGAAACCACAATATTTGCTCAGAAGGTAAGTGTGCAACATCTGCATCATCCTGCAAAACTTAAAAGCACTCCGTTGTGATATATGGGATGGCCTAAAGGTACGCAGACTCACCTCTAACTCGTCTAACCTGGGTTTGAATCCCGACCCAGATATAAACTGTCATCCTGATGTTTCACAGCCAGGGAGAGGAATCAATGTGTGTGTCAAATCAATCAAACAAATCAATGTGTGTGTCAAATCAATCAAATCAATCAAAGGAATCAATCAAACAAATCCCTTGGATGGACTTTAAACTGATCGTTCCCTCTGCCACAATTATTGGTGGATGATAGAAATCCCACGGTGTCCTTCGTGAAGAGTCGGCTTGTTATCGCTGGCACCATAGCCCAAATCCAAATTCTTGCCCTGACTTCCTGCGTCAGTGTGACTTCCTGTGCACATCCAAGATTGTAACGCAGCCAAGAAACTGCTTTGGCAGAACCAATGCTCTGCATGGAGCTTGGTATATGATTGTCATATACAGTATAGCTTTAGTTCAAACAGTCATCATAATTTCTAAAATGTTTAATGTCGTTTTTGTAATAGAAAATTAAGCACAATTAACAACATATATTGTACCTGATCAGTTGCAGAGAGAATTCTGGCTTTTATTGGGTCACAATCTTTGTAGAAAGCGAACATTACGAGACCACAGCATACAGCACTACCGACAACAGTCCAAAGCCCTGCCAGGTTGATGAACAGAGCCCTGAAAACAGAGTAGGTCTATATGAGGTCATGTGATAAGTATTTCCTGTCTGTTAGGTTCAGTGATAACCTCTTAGTTCAGTAACATCTATTCCAAATGGATCAGATAGGTGTGTGTGTGTGTGTGTGTGTGTGTGTGTGTGTGTGTGTGTGTGTGTGTGTGTGTGTGTGTGTCTGTGTAGAATGCTTTTTGCGTCTATTAATGATGTACGTCTATTAATTAATTATTTACTATTGGAATGCACCTTTTGACCCTTGAGACCGCTTCGACCCTTCGACCTTAGAAGCCCGCTTAAGAGCCCGAAAGACCCCCAATTATTATTATTATATTTATTATTATGAGGGTTCCAAGACTTCCAGGTTGAGAAACCTACTGTTTTTGTTCAGACTTGAAAAAATGCCCAAGGCCATGAAGACCAATGAAAATTTGGTCCAATGGACCAACGGGTCCCCTCGTGTATCTGAAAGGATATCAGAAGGTTACTGGTATATGACAGTTCATGAAATATTGAACCCTAGTCCTCCTGACAGGGATCTTTTTGGAGCCCAGGCACACATTTTGATGTATTATTTCTACATTAGTTTAACTGTTTTTTCATGTTTTATTAGTTTGTTTTCCTAAATGTGCCAGTTATAAATATATGATGTTTTAAGATCCTGTCTTGCTGCCCAGAGTTGCAAGCAATACCTTTCTGGGGTCCAAAAAGACCACAGTTGTTTTCGTTCAATTTTTGGCATATATGGTTACTTCATATGGTATTTGTATCGAGCAAGTCCTCCAATTTTTTATGCTTATGTTTGTTTACTTTATCACTGAAACATCATCCAATCAAATTAATCGTTTCCTTATTGATGTGAAACTTCAGCAAATTGAATGAAATTTAGTGATTTTAAATTGGGGTCATACAAGTCCCCAGTTGGAAGGTTAATTTTAGATTTGATTTGAATTTATATTTTTCTTATGTTTCTTGACATTAACAATAAAACGCCATGTTTAGTAATTGATGTGAAAATTTGGCAGATTTAGTGAAATTGAGTAGTTTTTGAATTGGGGCCCGAAAAGATCCCAGTTGGTAAGGTAAGGTAGTAAAATATGTTGGGAAGACTAGTGTCAAGCTCTATGTAACACTTTCAACTGAATAATCACTTCTTGTTTCGTAGGCAGCCTGTGGCTGCTGGTTGCATCATTTTGTGGAAGCATGGCTGTGATGCTGATGCAGTTACCAGTAAGCTGGTACTCAGTTTGCTGCCCTTGGAAGGATGACAGGTTGAGTCAACCCACCTGGTGTTATTTCAACATGACAGAGGCTCAAACTAAAGATCCTAAGATCTTAAGCCAGCCACCTGTTATTTTTTTGTCTACCATGTCGAGACTCGTGTGAGAGCTAAAGATCTTAACCAGTAAGCCAACACCAGCATGAGGATAACTGCTCGATGAGGCTTTTATGACTGACTAGAACTCCCAGTGCTATTTGGAGTGTAGTTGGTCGATTGGTGATCATATTCGCTATGATGTTTCCTATCAGAGCTCCTGGAAGTGTGCAGTCCAGTTTAGCTGATATTTTGGAGAGTAGCAATTGAAGGGTTGAACTCATTGCTTCATTAGCAATATCTATATTAATTCTAGTCTGATAGGAACTGGGGTCGGATGACAACTGCTTAGATTCCTGTTCAACCTTCTTGGCAATTCGTTCTATGGAAACATCAATGGCGTCATCTTCATCTGATGCTACTAAGTTGATCGCAGGAGACGCTCTGCTGCGAAACAAGATTAAACTAGTGATACCTTCACGAGACAAAACCAGAAGCTCAGAGCCAAGTATATCCAATAATTTGGATAACAGGGTTCGTCGAGAGTATAGCTTTCCTCCATGATCCTTGTACATATTGTAGACTTCTATTGAATTCCAGATGTGCAACATGTCGTTTTTCATTGATAGGATGGTAGAACTGACAGCTGGCTCAATGTCCTGAGTTTCTCTGCCACTGTGTGTTGCTGCTGCAAGAGAACGGGCTGCCATGAAGGACTTTCTGCAGTCATCGTGATATCTCACATCAGCAGCATGAAGATCACCGATTGCGCCCATTAATCGTATCTTGACCTGGCGTCCTTCTTATTCCTGGCGGGAATCGATAACATCTTGAATAGTTTGTTTGAAAGTTGTCCGATCAAGACGATCTGCAGTCCTACAAAGGAGAACTCACCGTCAACGATTAGGATTCTTCTTGTCAAAGTCCATGATGCACTTTTCTCCACAAAAAATGCAATGTTCTTAAAAGTCAAATACTGTCGTCTTTGAATGGCGGCTTCTTTTGCTTGTTGAAGCATCTTCCAAACAGACATCAGTCATTCGTTTTAAGTGTCTTTCTTTGTGTGAGCGTGATGTGTACGTTGACACACAGTCTCTATGGCATTTGAGCTTGATAGATTCGTCTGCCTGTAATCTCTGTTCAAGCTCTTCATGTATACCATCTTGTCTTGCTTTGATTGACCGGATGATACTTCACACTCTGTCTGGACCAACTGTTACCAGAGGTTTTCTAGCTTTCGTTGCATCGCAGGGACTGAATAAACAGTTTCCCATGGTGATGGAGCCTCAACCTGTAACAATAGAGGTAATTATGAACATCAGTAAACATTTAATTTCTTTGTTCGTATTTTAAAAAAATTCGCAGGAAACAGGTTAAACCCTGTGTAATTAAAAAAATCAATAAAATACACTTGCTTTCAGACAGATCATGTTAAATAATTAAAAAAAAAACTTGCTTGCAAATATTATCGATCATTCTACTGTATCAGAAGACATTACTCTTACTTAAAACTCAGTTCTCCATGTTTCTTTCATTACATTACAAGTCTCAACTTACTTGATCAGAAACAGTTCATGCTGTTGATCTTCTGAGGTCAGCCATTTCTTCACAACTGTACTGGGGATAAACTGCTCTGCGCAAGCTATTTTCAAACAGTTTTGTTGTTGTGGTATAACTGTACTGCAAAAACGCCGATCGGCGCGGACAAATTCAGGGGGTATGGTTATGCTAATTTGCATATTAATGAGCTAAATTTCAATGTCATCAAATTGTAAGTGGGTTTATCATGACCAGTGACCCTAAAAACATGGGTTTGGACACGTCAACCAGGCTGTTTGGATGCTTACTTCTGGAGATATTCAGAAAAATTGTTATTTTGATAATGGCGACTGCTAATTTGCAGATTAATGAGCTAAATTTAAATGTTATTGAATTTTAAGTGGGTTTATCATGACCAGTGACCCTAAAAACATGGGTGTAGACATCTCAACCAGGCTATTTGGATGCTTACTTTTGGAGATATTAAGAAAAATAATAATTTCGACAATGGCCACCGCTAATTTGCATATTAATGGGTTTCTACAAAAATGCTCAAGGGTGCCAGAGTGGCATCAATCGGAATATTCATTCCGATGGTCTGGTGATCACAAAAATGCAGAAAAACATTGTGCAGACCCTCATGCAAGGTCATCTTGAAAAACGGTGTTTGACATCTAGACTATCACTTCTTACTTGCCGTCACACGCGTATTCATTCTCGGTGTCCACATGTTAAGTGTAAAGCTCTGTATCAAGTAAAACAATGTAAACCACAACTCATGAGCAGTGGTTTAATCTTCTGTGAGTGGATATTTACCAGCGTGCAGACCTCTCTGAAGAACAAGATATGTAACGTTGAACCTGGGCCTGGTTCACACCATACATAGCCAGCCAGACCAGGCTGCCTCCCAAAAGCAGTGTCCAAAAGGTGTACCGCTGAGTTGGATCTGGATTGAAGCTGTGGGTTTCCATAAAAAAAATGCAATGGTAGAGTACCATTAACATAGCGGTAATGAAACCAAGTTAGCAAATTCCTTTTATAGGGCTACCTTTTCGCCGGTAGAAGCTTGTTTTATCTAGGTGTTTTATTCTCAAGATTTAGTGAAAACAACATTTATTTATTTTACAGGGATTAATTATGATTATTATTGCCTCCTTCGTTATTTTGATTATAAGCTTCAAAATGCCTTTTTAATAAGAAAAGAAAACCATTTTAAGAAAAATGTAAAAACATGGAGGGATGAAATCTCAAAAATACAACCAAACAACATGGGAATGACACCACATTTAGATACTACAATACGACAACACAATCCTCTTAATGATTACCATCACACCATCTTTTGACATTTTGCTTTAGTTGTGGGATTGCGATGGATGAAGAAACAGAATGAAGAAGAAGGAGAAGAATGACAATGAAGAATGATGCCACACCAGGATGCCACAATCCTCTTCTAGTTTTGCATCACAACATCTTTTGACATGTTACTTTTGTTGTGGGATTGTGATGGAACAATGTCAAATGATATCATGATGCTAAACCAGAAGAGGATTGTTGTGTCACATTGTAGCATCGTAATGTGGTGTCATTCTTCATTGTTACTATTATTCTTCATTCTTCTTCTTCATCCATCACAATCTCACAACGAAAGTAAAATGTCAAAAGATGTTGTGATGGTAATCCATAAGAGGATCGTGGTGTCGTATTGTAGCATTGCGATGTGGTGTCATTCCTACCTTGTTTGGTTGCTTTTTTGAGATTTCATCCCTCTAAGTTTTTACATTTTTTAAAATGTTTTTTTTTTTTGTTTGTTTCTGAAATTCTTTTGTGAGTAATAAAATGCTTAATGTTTCACACACTTTGTTATTTTAGTATGGAATAAATCCATCTATGTTATTAAATTTGGTTTATGGTACATTCTACACCATGCCCCCCTCAATCCTGGCTTTTGTCTCAGTCCACTCTGTGGATTACCAACACTGAACTGAAAATATACTGAAACGCAAAAGAAACTTACTACTTGTTTGAAATGTAATGAAATTGTAACAGTTCAAAATTAAACAACCCAACAATTGCAAATTGAAACATTGGCATTTTATTGATGACATGTCAAGTTTTTGACCAAGATACACCATCTCATAAGTTTGTTCTACAGTACAGGACAGCACAGGGTGCAATGTCAGTCCCCTTTCAATAGCGTGTGTGGCCACCATTGTTTTGGATACAGGCAGTGCATCGTCAGCGCATACTGCCTACCAGTCTTTGGATGGATTGCTGCTGGATTCTGTCCCACTCAGTCCTCAATGTCTGAAGCCATCTGACTTCGGACCATCTGCCTGTCCTGCCTTGTAGTGGTGACTCTTGGCCTCCCTGATCGAGGTCTATCATCTGCAGAGTTGTGGAGGGTGTCTTTGTCCACCAGGGCTGACATCGTCTGGTGTGAACAGCCAAGGCGACGTGCCACCTCACGGAAGCTCAATCCGCCTTGCAGTATGCCCAAGGCACACTGCCATTGATCCCTTGATAATCGTGGCATGTTGATTGAAATGCCCATTTTGCCCTGGCCTTTTTAAAGCCAATATCAAGACATCAGTGCAGCTCATTAAAATCATCCCGTACCCCTTGGCTAATCACTGACAGTCAAAACGGCTGTTCAACAGCTGTGCTATGAAGTGACCACTGAAGGTTGAAGTGACCATCCGTGACCTTTTTGTCTGACAGTGAGGACACTATTGTGCACAAATAAGTTCACACATTTACGACACGCAGTGTTATTGTTGATATTTGAAGGTTTAAAAGGTGGCAAGTTTCTTTTGCGTTTCAGTATATATCGAATGCCAATTGCCATTCACAACACACAGAGCCCGGTGTAGCTGCCGGACGCTATCTTGGTTAGCACTTGATGCTGGCTGAAGGAGATTTCCGTCATGCATTTGTATGTAATTTACAAGGAAAAACAATCGCGTTTTTTTCACCTTTTGCGCAATAGTTTTCAATAATAAACGTTGTCATCGTAACTGGAACACTTTCCTTTTCACAATGACGTTTGAGAACAAATGTTGTTTATTTGGGAGCATGAAGAACTCAGGGCGTTTTAAAGAAGCTTACGAAGATAAGTCTGCCAATTTATTTCACAATTTTTTTTTTAGTCAAAATTGAAAACATGAAATTACCTGTCGTTTTTTTAATTACGTACCAAAAAGATGCAAATAAAAGTATTGAAATAACACCAACTTTATGTATAATAATAGCCAAATTGTTGGCAGAGTGAGCAACTGAGAGAACGTGCATGTCTGCTGGCAGGCAAGGTGATTCATTCATGTGAGTGCCATTCCTCGGATTGACATTAAACTGGATGTCCCGTTGCACACTCTCTTGCCTCCAAGCTGTCTAGCCTGGGTTTGAATCCCGACCCAACTACAAGCTGTCCACCCAGTGTTTCACATGCAGTGCAATTAATCAATGTTTGTGCTGTCCCTCAGATGGATGGTAAACTGGACGTCACATCGCACAATCGTCTCTAAGCTGTGTAGTTATCGCCGGTATCATCCGGTTCGTGAAAGACTTCGGTCAAACCTCCCTCGGCCGAATTTGGCCAAACTGAGAGATAGTGGGATTAATGGTGGCCGTAAACATAAATACACTCATTAATTCTCCCACGTTAATCCTCCCTACATGAAAAAAAATGTTATGGCCAATTTGCGACCTACAAACAAATCCATTTACCAACAGGGTTCATGTGATGAATACTAAATGAGAAGCTCTGACACTGCAGTCATATTTCAGAGTAAAACTTCACCATTCCTGTTAATCAACATATAAGAATACCTGTGAAACGTCTTTCCATAACCTCCCTGTAACAGATTTTGTGTGGCAATAAACTGCTCCAATGTCATGTTAACATTTATGTGGCTTTTTCAACGTGGGATGCATTCAAAACCTCCTTGATCCACAATGCGAGTCAGCCAAGTAATGAACGTTCTTTTTATTTCCAATGTTTTAAATATTTTGTTATGGATTAAATCCATCTGTGTTATTAAATTGTTTTAATACTTGTTTCGGTTGATTTGGATGATTGGTTGAATATGTACTGCTTTTGGAATGGTACTGTCCGCTGTCCATTTCCCACCTTCATGATCCTCGGCTGGTTTGGTCGAGTCCACATTTGCATTCGATTTCTTTATGTAATAAAACGATTAATGTTTTATTTGTTTTTTTCTTATTTTGGGTTGCGTGCACAAGCCCAGAGACAAAGTAACTTCCTCACATTGGAATCACCATCATGGCTTCAGCAATTGTTGAGGGAGATGGGGTTACAATTTTACATTGGTTTGAGAGGTGACCAAGAAGAAATACAAAATGGCGATTTGGTGATCTCCTCATGTGGTACCTTAATGATGTATTTTGGCATCTTTTTAAGTCTTGGTAGTTCAGAAAACGCTTGAGAATAAAAGTTATGGCTTTTAAATGCTTATAACTTCACTCTTTATGAGTTTATGAGCGTATCATTGCGTACACATTTGAATGGGCGGCCATTTTTTTTTCCTGTATCATCCCTCTATATGGAGTACTATCATACTCCATGACAACTGATTCACCTTCCTTTCCTCTTCTACACAAATATCTCATGCCTCTCCTGTTATTTTACTTTGAAGACCTCTTTTGCAGGGACTTCTACTTCTCCAGACTGTTTCTGTTTTAAATCTGGCATGCTTGCAAGTCTGCACTTTGTGTTCCATCATCCAAATGTTGTAGCTCCACTTTCCTTCCTGCCTTTACTACCCCTTTTTGTCCTAGTCACAATGTCTGTCATCTGACAGAATTGGGAATCCACAAGATAAATTTAGTCTGTGGAGAATATCAGCTCAGGACCATTGATTAACTCTTCTTCGTCTGTACCCCACATTGGGTTCTGCTACCCCCACTGAATGTCCTGCCATCCCCACTGCATGTCTCGTCACCCCCCGCCATGCGTCCCGCCACACCCACTGTATTCCCCATCACTCCACTGCACTCCGTCACCCCAAAATGTGTGCTACTCCCATTCTATTGGCCTTCCACCACATCTTTCAGCTCCCACCACTTCCCTGATGCTACAAATGCATGCCTCACAGTTCCTACTGTGCGTCACGCAGCCCCCACCACTCTTCATCTCCTCCTCTCCCCCCATCACAGTATGGTCCACCGATATTCAAGGTTTGCATTTTAATATTCCCGATCTTTCCATTCAGGTTACTACTGCAGCGACAGACATTATATATTTAACAGAAATGTTTCTCTCACAGGATGCTTCTGATTGCTCTTTGTCCCTCCCTGGCTATCCCATGTTCGTCACTTTGATCACTCCCTTCACCGCTCTGGAGGTGGTGTTGCTGTGTATATGAAGTCTGTTGCTCATTGTCCATTGCTCACCCTAATCCAAGCCCTTTGGAATAACTATGGCTGCATAAACCTCCTTGCAACCACATATTGTTTGGTGGTGTGGTATATAGTCCATCCAATAATGAGGACTTGATATGCACCTCTATTTCTTCAAATATGGATCAACTTGTAACCATCCATCCCAACACTGTTCTTCATTTGCAATGATTTCAAATGTCACCATGCCAGCTGGCTGTGTGTTAGCTCTGCAACAACCAGCCATGTCATTTCAGCAAAGGCCGACTGCAACACGATGGATCTAACCCAATCAGTAACCTTCCCAAACCATATTTTTGAAACTTGTACATCATCCCTTCTGGACCTAGGAAGAACAAACTTTCATTCCAATCACTGCTGTTCCTCGTCTGCCATTATTGGCTCTAATAACCACTTTTTTGTCGGAGTCCATTTTTATACATGACTTTTTTTAAGGGAACAACCTCAACGATGCAGAAATATGGTTGTTCGCACATGCCAACTCGAAGAGATTACAATGTTCCTCTCCTCAAAAGAATTGGACTACCTTCTCCAAGGAACGTGACATTTATTCCTCCTGGGAAATGCTTTAGAAAAGCCTCCTCTCTCTTTAACACTGGTTCTTTCCATCCGACCTGCATCTATCATATCCATTCTCTCGGACCTGGTACCAAGGCCATCGCTGGGCACTGGTCAATGAAGCATGTGACCCAAATGTTTTTTGCTGTGCCCCAAATCTATTTAACCCCTTGGCTACGATAGGCCACTTTATAACGATTAGCCTATTAGTCTATACATGTCACTGTGCCGAATATTTTATTGGGGTTGGGGGGATCTGAGATTGAAAGCGGCTCTGGCTTTGAATCATTTTTCAATCTAGCGATTTGGTGCACTGAATTCTGTGATGTGGTTGCAATCAAGCAGCTTGCTTTCTCATTATAGAAGGCTAAATCGACTGAGAGCAACTTTAGTTCATTCCGTCAAGCTCACAATGGCATGGCCATCGTGAGGTCAGGTCAGGTCAGGTATAGGAGGATGCGCTGGAGCAGTAAGTCACTGCGTCAACCTTCCACTGGTACTCCAGGGGCCTCCATCTGGTCACCCCCCAGGAAGATGCCTGGCCCATCCCCATCTCCTTGAGATGCCGATCAACCTGCTGCAAGCACGAAGCACAATACAAGGTCAGCCCATTGGCCTCCTCCACTCACGAGGCTCCCTCACTGAGAGAATCTGGTAAGCAGGGTCAGCGTCAGGAAAATGAGCCACATGTCCACACAGCAGCAACTGATGGCTACGGACGATGCAGGTAACAAATCTCATTTGATCTCTCTCAGCAACCACTCGTTGGACACAAAGTCCAAACAGCGATAGCCAAGGATTCTCCAAAGAGACCTGGTACCAAAGGAATTAAGTCTCCATCTCAGATCCCTGCTTAGAGTCCAAGTTTCACATCCATAGGGAAAGACTGGAAGCACCAAGGACCTGAAGACTCGGATTTTCGTCCTCCTGCACAGGTACCGGCAGCATCACACCCCAGGATCCAGTGACTCCATGACTCCACAGGCCTGACCAAGATGTCTGTTGACCTCTGGTTCACAGCCAGCAAAGACATAAATATCACTGCCAAGGTAAGTGAATCTCTCCATGACCTCAACATCCTCCCCACAAACAGGTACAGATAGGATAGCACCATCCAAGATGTCATTGAAAGCCTGGATCGTAGTTTTGACCAAGGAAACCCGTAATGCCAGTGGCTCTGACTCCTCATTCAGCACCTCGAGGGCCCCAAAAGAATATCCAGACTGCATAATCTGCAAAATCAAGGTGAGAGATCCAGACATTCTCAAACAATGCACCGCAGCATGATCTCTCCGACATCTTCCCCAGAATCCAGTCCATATAAGTGCTGAAAACTGTTGGGACCAGTACATACCCCTGACGAGCTCCAGTAGCAATTGGAAATAAGTCAGAGATGGTATCACCACATCTCACAGCACTCTCAGTACCAGAGTATAGTTTCGACGTCAGATTGATCAGCTTTGTTGGCACCCCACGAAGACCAAGAATCCTTCAGAGGACATCCCGATTTACTGAATCAAATGCTTTACAGAGATCAACATAGGCTGCAAGCAGCCCCTGCCAGAACTCCCGTCTGCGTTCGGTGAGAACCCGAAGAGCAAGGATATGGTCAATCGTTGACCTCTTTGGAGTAAAGCCTGACTGCTCTAGACGGTGGTGCTCAAGCTGATGGTGGCGAACTCAATCAATAATTATCTGAACAAAGACCTTGTCTGGCATCGAGAGCAGCCTCACCCCTCGGTAGTTGTAGCAGTCTTGATGACCACCCTTCCCTTTCCAGAGAGGGGCAATAAAGCCCCTCTTCCAGTCAGTTGGGATGATGCCTGTGTTCCAGGTAGAGCAAAGAATTGCATGCAATGACACAAGTACAGCATTTTCACCAGCATTGAGAAGTTCAACATGGATGCCACACATCCCAGGAGCTTTACCCCATTTCAAATGGTTCACTGCAGCCTTTGTTTCCACAAACGAAGGTGGACCACAGTTTATAGGAGTGTCAGCAATCAGGATTGTAACACCGCCGACATCCATCTCGACAGCTGGTGGATCAGCCTGGTACAGGCGCTCAAATTAACCGGCCCAGCGGGCCTTCACTTCACACTCCTCTGTCAAGAGTCCACCACCCTCTTCTCTAACTGCAGCACTCCGAGGAATGGGCTTGGAGGAACGCAATGCACAAATTCTCCTGTAAGCAGGACGAGAATCACTCGACTTCAGGTGATGCTCTAACCCCTCACAGATTCCTCCTTCCCCACCCTTAGTGCACATACAGTTTTAAGCCTCAGCTCCTTGAACAGCTCAGCTCAGCTCTACCATTCAGCCTGGCCCTGTGACTCTGGTCAATGGTATCCAGTGTCTCTTGAGAGAGCCAAAATTCTTCTTCACCCTATGGTGAGTTCCAATATATCAACTGTCAACATCAAGGATGGTGGTCTTGAAGGCACTCCACAACTCTTCAGGATCCCCCCAAAGCAAGCAGACACCCCAAATCTCCACTCAGCCTATTCGCAAACTCCTCAGCTACCCTCTCATCCTTGAGCCTGCCAACATCCAGCCTAGGCTGGGATGGTACCATTCTCCAGGATTTAAACTGCAACTTCAGGGTTGCTACAACATGCCTGTGGTCAGTATTGAGGAACTGAGCACTCCGGTGGAGCCTGCAGTTTTGGATTGTTCTCCAGCGACCATCAACAATCACATGGTCAATCTCCTATGCCACAGCACCAGCATTGGAATTCCAAGTCCAGCAATGAGCCTGTGAGCACTGAAAGCTTGAACCAGCCACCATAAATCCAAGACTTCTTGCAAAGTCATGGAACTTTGTGCTATTCTGGTTCACAGTTCCAGACCCATGGGGACCAACACCTGTCTCATAACCATCCCTATCAGTTCCAGTTGATGCATTGAAATCCCCCAAGACTAGAAGATTATATAAACTTGGGGCACTGATCAACCACAGACTTGAGCATGGCAAAGAATGTGTCCTTCACGGTGAGATCACACACCTCAGTTGGAGCACATACAGAGACCAGGGAAATGACACCAAATGAGTGACAAATCCTTAGTCTCATAATACGCTCGTTGACCGGTATTACCCCAATTATTATTAGAATCAGCTTTTTGGACAGAGCTACAGCAACTCCTTGGGCATGGTAACCATAAGAGCAACCAGACCAATAGTAGGTGTAACCACCCGTGATGATCTCCCCGCAATCACGCAGACTTTGCCCCATTCCCATCATCCAGTGAGCTGCCCTGCGAAGGGCAGCTGCACAGGCGGTTATCCCTCGAAGTGGGTTTTCAGATTTTTTTATGCTTCTGGAATATTTTGTGGAATGAAGGGTTTTACGGTGGCTGGAGTGCAAATCCTGCCACCAACCTCCAAATAAAAAGTAACCCAACTGCAGGAGGATTTCTGCAGACACAGTTTGGCATTAGATATGGATGGCTGTTGGCTCACAAAGAGCTCCTCCACCCTTTGACGGGTTTTGTTCTTCATCCTGCTGGGTGTCCATATCATACACCCTCCTCACCAAGAAACTTGGTGTGGGAGATGGGTTCGTTGCCGGCAACCTGGCCATGGAACAGGTTAGTAGAGGTTTACATGGTACCTGTAGTAAGTCACAGATCTAATCTGACCTGACCTGACTCGTCCTGACCATGGAACTGACCTAACTAATCTGACCTGACCTGACTTTCTTGAATGGCCAGATCACACCATCATTCTGAGGCATGCCAGAACACATCATCTTGGAAATATGAACGAGTGATTGGGCTTTGTATCCTTCTCACCAAAGAAGGGAGTGAAAGTTCTGTCCTACCTTGTCTCTACTTCGGTGTTAGGCCCTGATGGCATTACTGCCAATGTTCTCAAACCCTGCTCTGCTATTCGTGGTTCCCCTTTGCCTGTTCAATAAAGTCTGTTTTAATGAGAAAAAATTTTTATATAATTATATTTAAAAAAACATCACTCCCATCCAAAAGAAGGTACAAAAATATATTATATCAACTTACATCCAATTAAAAGCAAAGTCTAACTAACAAATCGGTCAAAGTGATGAAGAGAAGAACATGTTCTGGTGTGCGATCGAAAAGTTGATGGAAAATGTGAAAGATGATGAAATTGTTGTGGTCGGAGGAGACTTGAATGGACATGTGGGGAGGAGTCCAGACAGTTTTGAGGGAGTCCATGGGGGTTATGGATATGGTGTGAGAAATGGAGAAGGTGAAAGGATCTTGGAGTTTGCTGATGGAGCTGATTTGTTGATTTGTAAAACTCAATTCCAGAAAACGGATGATAAGCTTATTACATACACGTAAGGTGGGTCGACAACAACCATTGACTACCTGATGGTGCGTCGGAGAGATAGGGGAAACCTCCAGGACACAAAGGTGATCCCACCCAGGGGAGGAGACTGTTTCACAGCACCACCTGGTTGTCTACGATATAAGGGTGAAAGTGCGAGGAGAATTCAGCGGGTGAAGTACCAACCGAGGATGAAGGTGTGGAGGTTGAAAGAGGTGACAGTGAAGGAAGCATTAAGAGAGAGGCTGAGTATGGTTGAGGATGATGTGGTTGAGCTTGAAAGTGGTTGGATGTCAATGAAAGATAGTCTTTTGGGAGCCGTTGGTGAGGTATGTGGATGGACAAAAGGACCACCGAGGCACTCGGAAAATGGTGGTGGGGTGATGAAGTTGGAAAGACGATTGAAGAGAAGAGGAAGAAGTTCAAGGAATGGCAAAAGGCAAAGGATACGGTGGAAGAAGAGGCAGCACATGAAAGTTATAAGGTAGCCAAGAAG
>BROF01006752.1:7412-17512 GCA_024346535.1 Eptatretus burgeri
ATATATATATATATATATATATATATATATATATATATATATATATATATATATATATATATGCCAAGTTTCAGGAAGTTTCGATGAAAACTCTGGGTTGTGAAGCAAAAAAGTCCACAAGAAGAAGCAGAAGAACAACAACGTGAGTAAGACTTCGAGATCCTCCACGAGGATCTAAAAATGATCTTACACAAGCGAAACTCAGCACGGACATTAGTCCCTTTTCTATGTAACTTCTGAGTAGTATCACATTCTTCCAAGCAGTCGGTGTGAGTTTGCTGATGGAATATTTATCATGTTTTGGGGGGGAGGAAGGAAACCTTTGGACCCCCCCCCCCCCTTGTATTTACAAATTTACCATTCATATTTCAAAAAAAAAAATGGCTCAATGCCTGCTCTGAAGGACTTCGAGCTGCACTGTTGGTGTTTATGCTCATCTTCCTTTTTTGTAGATGAAGTCCTGGCTCATGGAAGAGCACGAAGATAATGTGACTCAGGGAGGAAGGGCAACATAGAGACAGTGGGACAACAGGCAGATGTAACAAGCAAGGGAATGAATAATGAAAGAAAGGAGGTGAAGAGAGAGAGAGAGAGAGAGAGAGAGAGAGAGAGAGAGAGAGAGAGAGAGAGAGGAAGATACAGTAAACTGTGAGTAAGAGAGTTTGGATAACTCGAGGGGGTTAATGAGGGGTAGAAAGCATCATAGGTCAAGATGGAGGATGACATGAGAACGTTCCTCGATGGCACTTGCAGCTTCTCCTTGAGCATCCAGTCGATATCTGAATAACAATGCAGGTGGAATGCTCAGGTGGAAGAACTAGACAGACCAAACCAGAGGATTTTTATTAAATTTATTTTTGTATGAATTGACCTGTATCAGTATGTCATTAGTGGGATTTAGTATGGTTTTTTTGTGGTTGTTTGTTTTAATCAATGATGCACAGTAAAGTTGTGACAATGTTCATAACTCAACGAGTGACAAATTGTTGAATCGACTCAACAGCTTAAGAAACACGAGCATGGACGATGTAGCCAATGACACAAACTAAAGTACGAACTTGCAGTTTGTCTTTCTAATGTGAAGCGTGACAGATGTGAAAGTTAGTGCAGTACAGAAATAATAAATACATTAGTACAGTTTAAAAGTTACTTTTTGCAGAAAAAAAATTATAATTTTTTCCATAACTATCAGTTAAAAAAAACAAACTTCGAATTCCACCAACAACAACAGTTATCCAACCATCTCTTTCTGTTCTCAAAGCTCCGTAAAAAGGTATCTATGCATCTGTGTGTGTGTGTATGTATATATATATATATATATATATATATATACATATAATTCATATATTATGTTTGTCCTTTATTTCTTTTCAATTTACAAGGTGGTGTCCTGATTTTCCTGTGATAGGTATACAAGCTCCTCCAAGAGCCTGAGCTTCATCTTGACCTTCATATTTTGCTGACTTGTCAAGCTAACCAAGTATCATGAATTTTGGTGTCATGCCTTACTTTGTTCATTGTGCAAAGCATTCAAGGGTGCCGTGGAAAACCAGCCACCGGAGAAAGACGATTCAATCATAACTCACAACAAGGCTGTCTTAATTTGCCTGAGGTCTTGGAGGATGATGATTATTCTTCAGTATGGAAATTCTTCCACTGCCCCCAACAGGGTGGGATCCATGATTTCTCCACACTGATTTGCTAATCAGCCCTTGTCCTAGAACTTGTGACCTCTGCCACTGAAGGAGGATGGAGGTTGTTTTCACTCCTGTTTGTTTGTCTGCGAGCAGGATAGCTCAAAATGTTATGAACTGATTTGGATGAAACTTGGTGGAAAAGATTGTGTGTTTGACGAGGACGAATTGGCTAAATTTTGATGAAGATCTGAATCCGGATCCAGCTACGAGATTTTTTTTTTCAGTAATTCTTCACAATTGAGAGGTCTGGACAAAAACAATACAAAGCATGAAATTCCAAAAAGTTGTGGACGGATTCGGATAAAACTTGGTGGATAAGTTGGATCCATCCATCCATCGGGACCATACTCTGTGCAGAGCGTCAGTGCTGTGTAAGTAGTCTCCTTGCCTATTGGCCACAATCTTGGATGGGTTATCACTCCAACATAGGATATCAGCAAGCTGGCACTCATTTTTCCAACCTCGGAAGGATGACAGGCAGAGTCAACCCCACCTGTTATTGATTCAACAGCTGAGGGGGATTTCAACTCATGATCCTCGGATCCCAAACCCACCACCCGAACCATTAAACCAACACGAGGCAAACATAACTTGGGTAGGTGACAAAAACAAACTGATTCGATCTTCGTTAAAGTCCGGATGCAGATCTGGTTTATCAGTAGGATATAAAACCTAAAGTGTTCAGCGTGGTGGAGGTATGTACTTTACCAAGTGCCGTTCTAGTTGTTTCATGTGACATACCCAGCTGTCAATCGGTCCTTGTTACTTGATTCATTGTTCAAAGCGCTGGGTGTCTACTGTGCTATACCCATTTGTCAATTCCCCCCCCCCTACCCTCCAATCGAGCTCAGGTGTATCAGTAGACCTTTTACATAAATTGCATGCAGGACAAAGACATCAGAACACTTTTGTTTACCTTCACACAAACTACAAGGACATGATAGTAAACAATGGATAGATCATAGCATTTGGCATTTGAACCTGGGATCCGAACATCATGAGCCAGAGTTTCAAATGGGGTTTTGAGACAGGCCAACCCATGCTCCTTGATGTGGAAGATAAACTGACCCTCCCATCATTGTCCGACATATGATACGTTTCCAAGCTTCTTCATGGGCCTTCGGATTCCAACCATCATTGTCTTATGGCAAGAGATTAGATACTGCCAATGCAGTGTTGTGGCAAATAACACACTGGGTAGTTTGTCACTGCCTTCCCGTGGCAGTCAGGGCAGACATTTCCAATTTGGCAGAGTTTTATTCAAGCATGTCCTGCAATGTTACTTAGTCATGTGACCATGTGAATGTCTGTGGCATCACATGTTTGACCACCTGCATTCAATACCTGGGACATGCTCGTATCAATAATCTGAACTTTTAGAATTGGATTTATCAACAAAACTCCCCACAGGAGAGGCAGGGTGAGATCCAAAAATGGTTCCGACGTTGAATCACCAATGAGAGAGGCAACTTGAAGTTGTTGTTCAGGTTCATTCGTTTCTCTGAATATCAAATTAATGAGATGATTGCTGCTTTTGGTGGTGGTGGGCGTATAGCAGCTTCGCTGCCGGGGTCGCTATCATTTCTTGAAGCGTGACTATGTCGCTGATGCAGTGCCCCTCTACCAGTACACACACTGGAACTGGTACTCATTTCGCCGACCTCAGAAGGATGACAGGCTGAGTCAACCCCCTTGGTGAATAAATTCAGCGGCCGACGGGGATTGAACTCAGGACCCTAGGATCCCAAGCCACCACCCTAACCACTGAGCCAACACCAGGCATTGCTGCTTTTGATGGATAGCCATAGAGACAGCAACTTCACTACTGCATAGCAAGGTGCTCACCACACCTGGGTCAACTCCATCACATATTTGGTTATTACATGGACTTTTACTTCAAACGGACTCACATCAGACCTTTCTTCAATTCCTGCTCATGTAAACACAAATGAAATTCATCCATGCCTCCCTTGTGTTTTTTTTTTCCAAATGCAGAACTTCATTTTCAAGGATACCTTCAAGCTACCATACTAGACCGACAACCCAGCACCAACATGTAGGATGCCTTAATGTGCAAAAATTAATATGACGACACATTGGTAGATTGAAGATACCTGACATCTACTAGTTGAGTCCTTGCTGTGATAGACAAAATACAAAATATTCCAGCGGGACAGTACCTGTTCACGTGTCAAATGTCCTTGAGCCAAGATAGTGATCACCATGCTTTAATAATTCTCTAGATTTTCCAACTCATATATCGGGGACACGTTTGTTGCATCTCTCCCGGATCTTCTCTAACGATAGTGCATTTTTACTGCCAAATGGAGACTGCCTGAGTGGCCATACCACAGGAGAATATCGCCCATCCACTTGATGGAACACACTGCTATCTGAAGGACTTCAGCAGGACAAAGGCCAAGGGGTGATCATTAAACTTACAGGAAAGACCTCGGTGCCCACTATAAACCATCCTCTGTCACCAAATGCACAAAACCAAGACGATCTCCATTCTTTATACCAAGTCTCTCTCTCGTATCAGTCACGTTCAACGATTAGTTATTGAGCATCATGGCACGACTTTGATCTTTTTTTCAGTTCAATAGAGTTCATCGCATCAATCTTAATCTATATGAGGCTGCCAGGAGAGCCACGACCAGCAATCTTCACTATTGTTTTCGAAGGGGGGACACTTTTGCCGATAAGTCATCAGTGTGAGAGCCGCCACACCACCTGCAGGACTCCATAATGGCCGCTATTAGGCCCCACCTCCACATACTCCTCTTTGTTGTGGTTAACTGCGCTGCAAGCGTAATCGTTTGTAGACTGCAACCATATAATATCATGATGTCGGTACGTTTATTTTATGCTTCACATTGGTACACTCATTTGAAACCATTGGGTCAATTTGATAGCATTTATGGCAGATTATGATGGGGTGTTTTCACATTTGTGTATTATCGGTCGCACTTTAAGCAACCGGGAGCCGCCAGTGGCTCGCGGGCCGTGCAATGAAGAGCAGGGGCCGAGAGGAATGCATACTCACGTGTGAACTGTCTCACCCAGGTTTGAATCCCGACACAGCTACAAACTGGTATCCTGGTGTTTTGCAGGCAGGATGAAACGTCAATGTATGCACCGTCCCTTGGATGGACGTTAAACTGGGCATCATTTCTGCCAGCATTAGTTGGTGGATGTCAAAGATCCTACAGTGTCCTTCGCGAAGAGTCGGCAAGCTGTCTCTGACACCATGAACAAATTACAAATTCCAGCTCTAACCGAGGAGGAGCACTGAATTGGTGGCGGAGCCGTGCCCCCAACAATGATGCCAACCACCCGCCATATGTTGAACATGAAATGAACTGATGATGACCTATACTGGTATACTATCTCACTTCCGTAGTTCAAACAAATTCAGTGCAGAAATGATTATCGACTGAATTAGTTAGACAGATGTAAACACGACTGTAAAACCTTCCCCTGTAGGCTATCCTATAATGCGATGGACAAATGAGAACACAACGTTCCGTTTCTTGTCTGTCATATGTATGATTCGATTTTCCACTTTTCAGAAAAGTGAGAGACAAGATTGCGAAGTCCGATTTGGGATTGTTGAGAAGCCCAGAAGACCCGTTGTAGTCTTCACAGATTGAGAAGCTATAAAAGCTTACCCATGACAGTGGAAACCTTTCAACTGCTATTGGGGTTTTTTGGGGTTTCTTTCCTCTCCCCCGCCATCGAGGAAGAATTTTAGAACAGCAAGACGTACATGATGTAAATGACCTCTCGTGAAGAAGGACAGGAATTTGGACATCTGCAACATCCAATTTTGTGTGAGCCACCACCTAGAAGGAGAATATCTGGTCACAGGAATAATAATGGGGAATGATAACGATGTCAGTGAGAAATGTTTTGGTCTCCAGAGAGAGAGAGAGAGAGTAAAATTGATGGATACTAAAGCTGGATTCATAACCATGACATGCACATTGCACATCCTGGTGGTTTAAAAACAAAAGTCAAATAACATCCACCGACTCTCAAATTGCTCACCTGGCCAATTCAACTGCGGAAAGGCTCTTTTTAAATTCTTGTTGCGCACACGTGCAAAGCAAAATAAACGATTGACTTAATTTAACTGAGTTTACCGTAAGTTCCAAGGTCAGGCTCCAACCTTACTCGTATGCTTCCACGCTAACCAATTGGTCACACTTGTGCAGTCGTATTGGTTTACGCGTACCTGCTCTTTTCCTGCGCACTCAGGCAGCCCTGGAGGGTGTCCAAGTTCTTCGTGCATTCCTCGTCAGTTCTGCAGCTTTCCACAGCTTTCACGCAGTCTTGCTCGGAATCCACCAAACCTGCAATTCATTCATAAATAATGGATTTTAACTTATTCATTCATATCACCATCATCAATCAAAAGTTGATTAGCCTTCGCCGTGTTTATAAATATTCTTCTTTTTTTAACAATCATTTTCCATCATGGCATTTGCACCTCAAGAGGAAACCTTAATTGCAGTTGGGGGGAGACAGCTCATAGGTGGTGGACTCACTTTTGAGCCATTTGGTCTGGATTAGATTCTTTGACACTACCTATACACTGTCCACCTGGTCAGTGCCTCGGCTGGCCCTAAGGCACATTTTGAAATTTTAGAGAATGGCCTGAAAATTTTAAATTAGATTTCGGGCTCATGGAAATGGACCCCAGACAAAAGATGAACCGATTCAAGAACAAAATATTTAATGTGAAAATAATTTTTGGCTGGCCCGAAGGCACATGCCTTGTCTGTCTATTGGTTAATCCAGCACTGTGCCTGGTGCTTCGTGGGCAGGGAGCTGCATCAGTGATTATGCCATCCCTCGGAGGGGACATTAAGGCCACTTTTTTGGTCTGTCAGCATTTTCCTTGGACATTAAACATCCCATGATTTATTTTGAAAAATACAAAAAGTGTGCCGTGACTCTGATCGACATCTAAATTCCTTCCCTGACCGAAAGGTTATGCGTGGCTGGTATGGTTATTCATTAGTGACGACGTCAATTATTGGATATGCATTTCTTTTTCAGGTAGGGAAATATTTTAGGGAATTACCTTTGACCTGCTGAGAATATATATATATATATATATATATATATATATATATATATATATATATATATATATATATATATGTTGTTTTTTTTGGATATTTTTGGATATGGATGTGTGGTGTTTAATATAATTATCAAATTGATTTGTATGGTTGTTATTACTCCTGTTTTGTAATTATTCCCTTACCGACAGTGCAATGCAAATGCTTTGATACAAACTCTCTAACTCGGTTCTCTCACGCAACAATCTGCAATTGCAATTGGAAAACACACGTACGGTCCAAAAAAAATTTTTCAAACCATGCGCCCAGCACGACCAAGATGATCGTTTTCACAGTACCACGGTTAGTGCCAGAGAAATGTACTCATGGCATTCAAAATATTCTCAGACCCAATACTGCGAGAACCCTTCCCCATCACAACCTCTTACTTTTTTATATTGCTAATCATAAATCCATATATTGAAGAATTGAGGAATGTGAATAAAACGTTGGCAGGTCTTGAACTACCGTGAGCATCTTGTTCCAAGAATATTTTGAACAACCCACGTTACTGTATGGAAGATCCTTCTGTGGAGTGGAAAGGAGCGGTGGGTTGGAAGGGGTGGTGGCGTGTGCAGTAGTTGCGGAAATGGGTTGCTTTGTCATTAAATTGTGAATGTTTATTCACTCAACCTCCTTGAAGATTGTGAAACCCCAAAACTCATGGCATTTAAGAAGTTCAGCGTTTGGAGCCAATTATCAGACAGGTTTTCACGTCTGTTATTTCACCTTTAATACCTGATAGTGTGAAAACCACAAGGACAACTTGCAACAACATAGCGTCTTCTCATCGATCTGGAACGAAACAAAGCCATTCCACTATTAGCAATTTATTATGATTTTGATTATTATTATTAATTATTCCAATATTGCTCAGAGATATTTCAGAAATTGCAAACTGAGAACGATGTGTGTGCCATGCATTATTCATTGGCTCAGAGGGAGTTGTAGTCAGACACTCAAAAGGCATGGCTGGCACATGGGGGATAATGCAGCATGTCCCACACGTCCGTGTCATGAGACAGAACGGATGTCCAAAGCCTGCTGAGATATGTCATCGTGGAATGGACGAGTTATTAAACCATGCCCCTGGCGAACTAATGCTTTCATCCAGCACCAAATTATTTAAAAGCAAATCAGCTCGATATGTACAGCAGCATCATAGAGAAGTCCATAAAGATACTCATCTCGCCGTGAGATTTGCTGTCATATTAGCGAAACTCCAAAACAGCATCATGGGCTGCATATGGTGCATCCTTTAGAGGCCGAATAGAGGGGCTCCAGTCTCGTCTAATTGAAGGTACCCGCCCGTAGGGTAGATCACTGTGGCGCCCTCAGAGCATGAAAGTTCAGGAAGGAGAAGAGCAGTGTATTTTGGGGGGGGGGTGGATTAAATAAAAACTCTGGTTTGTGCAACTAGAAACTTCATTCCATGTGAATACTGTGAAATGCCAAGAAAAACTCCGCTGCCGTCAGTAGTGCCAAAGCTTTTTGTGGGATGATAAAATGTCACTGTGCTCCTTCCTACACAGCTTTGACTTCGCTGAAGCTCTATGTGAGCCGCTCATATTTAGCATGCACTGTCATAGTCAAACGGGAATTCCTCACAAACGACAAAACACTGTAAACAACTGACGTTTCTCCTAAATCCACATCGGAACACAAGGCAACTTCAGCAAAATGGTTGTATGTGTGTGTGTGTGTGTATTCTAGGTGGTCTGCCATTGCCTTCCCAGTATATAATATCATGATGTATGGATATAAATATATGTACTAAACGCAACCAATCTCCTTCGTCGGAGAACACAAACCGTGCAGGATTGTGCCCCCAAGTCAAGGAGAAACTGCCTCGGCAGTCCTATGCATCTGGAGACGTGCGTGAAAATGAGGCTTCTTCTCTCTCCTTTTCTTCTCTTAACTCATCGAGAAAATAAACAGTTTTCGGACGGATCAAGACTTGTTAAACTCCCAACTTCCAGGCTCACTGCTCACCTCCACTAATTTGTTCATCTTTTCTCTCACCTGTAGAACTAACTTCCCCAGTCTGTTCAGTCCCATTCTTCCCTCCAGGGCATGAAGACAACTGTTTTCCACTACCTCATGTCATCCTCCATGATCTCTTCGACACCAAATGACCCCATTCCCAAGCGCTCCCTTTTTCCAAGTTATTGTGATCCCCACCCCTCTCCCTCGCCTTTTTGTTTGTTAGTTGTCAGTTAGTTTGTTCCTCTTCTGTTCCATTCCATACTTCCCCTTCCTCTTCTTGCTGTGTGTCATTCAGCTCATGTTCAGCTTATTCATCCCCATGTCATATACATATATATATATATATATATATATATATATATATATATATATATATTATACATATATATGGGTTCACATAACTAGTACTCATGTGCGGTAAATAAAACTAGATGCATGCTTCAAACAAGCTCCGACAGCTCCAAAGTGTACTCAAACAAAACAAGCTTTGATGGAAGGTTTTCTCATCTTGTGTAGGGAAGATCGTTTCGTGATAATTCTGATAAATTGATATACTGTGATTTCAAATTTATGTTTATAAATGGCAACATTATAATTTATAAGTTATATTATAACTTATAAGATTAAAAAAAAAAAACATTTAAGGAGAACACATGAGCGAGGAGGAGGTTTTCTCAGTTGGTGTAGGTAATATTGTTTTGTGATAATTCTGATAGTTGATAAACTGGGATTTCAAAATTAAGTTTATAAGTGGTAAAATTATAATGCACAAGTTATATTGTAGTTTTATAACTTACTAGACGACCCGTGAACCCGTTGGGTTCCCGTTGTGACAGCGGTTGATGAAAAAATATATTTCAAGAAAAAAAAAAAGATAGCTCCAGCAAACTATACCGTTGAGGTTGTTTGCATTGATCAAATACTCCTGAAGAGTACTTGACTGAATCGAAAATTGAGTTTTTTAATAATTTTTTCGTTGCCCGATTTGAACGAAACTTGAAACTGCAAACCGCAGGTGAATGGTGAGTAAGGTGGCCCTAAAATTTTTGTGCTACCGTGTACCGTTTTGGCTGTATTTCAGGAACATACATACATACAAGATGAGAGTTTTAGTAATATATAGATAAGATTTTTTAAAAAATAGATCTAAGGAGAACACACAAAGTGAAGAGGAAGAAGAGGACTTTCAGGAGCATCGACAACGAGTGTCTTACCTGGAGCAGACATTCTGAGAAACCACTTAGAGAAGAGTAAGACACTTACTAAGCCGAGAGGCGCTTGGGAAAGT
>BROF01006753.1:0-33460 GCA_024346535.1 Eptatretus burgeri
TATATATATATATATATATATATAGATATATCCTGAGTTCAGTGTTTGTGGCTTCCACCTGCTCTCCCAACCCCTCACCCCGGCTGCATTCACCTTGCTGCTGGAAAAGTTTCCCTCAAACGATGTCCCTGACTCCCTCTGGTTATTATTTTCCCCACTATGATAGGCCCCTCCATTTTAGGAGAGAAGGAGAAGGAAAGGAAGACAAATTTACCTGTGCATAGAGTGCTTTAACCTCAGTGTTGCCCAAGTAAAAAAGGGAAATTGTAATACCCTCTGCTACCACCACTAGGTGGTACACATTTACATGGAAAATTTACGTCCCCTCATGACCGCACACCCACACGAGGCCACAGCCACATAGCCTATGTTTACCCCCACACAAAGTTGTATTTGCACCCCGAGTTTAGAGTTTGTAACTTAAAAGATGTGGCCGCGAAGAAGGAACAAAGCCAGACAGAGACCGAGACACAGAGAGACAGAAACACAGAGTGACAGAAACACAGACGCATAAAAAAGGTCCAACTGGATTAAAGCTTTAAATGGTCAAGGGTCTAATCTGTCTGAAGGGTGTAAGGGGTCTGAATGCAATTAAGGTCTGAGGGGTCAAAAGGGACTTAAGCAGTGGAATGGTCTGAAGGTTCTCAGGGTCAAAAGGGTATAAAAGGTCTCAAGGGTGAAGGGATCTAAAGGTATCGAAAGTGTTAAAACAGTCTTCAAGGTAAAAGACATTTTAAGGGTCTTAAAGGTAAAAGGGGTCTTATGGGTCCTCAGTGCCCTTTGGGTATTGTGGTTCTTTTGGTTCTCCGAGGTCTTTTGGGTCATCTTGGTCTCTTGGGTCCTCGGGAATTTTGGATCTTCTGAGTCCTGTGGGACTTTTAGGTCTTCTGGGTCATTGGGAACTCTTGCGACTTTTGGGTCCTTGGGAACTTTTTGGATTTTTAGGTCCTTGGGGAATTTTTGGGACTTTGTCCTCAGAGACTTTTCGGTCCTCGGGAACTTTTGGGGCCTTCGGGTTCTCTGGGACTTTTAGATCCATGTGGACTTTTCAGACTTTTGGTTCCTCGGGGACTTTTCGGTCATCAGGGACTTTTAGGACTTTTGGATCCTCAGGGAAGCTACCCTCTTACCCCTCCCTCAAAAATCAACCACCTCCTCCCTCTTCAAAGCAAACTTCTCTCTTCCACCTCAACTTTCAATTTTACGTAACACCACACCTCCCTCAATTACTCCCCTCACCCTTCTCCCTCAATTCTCCCCCCTCACACTCCCTTTGAAATCTCAGCCCTCACTCCCTCTTCTCAAAGATGCCCCCATTCACATCTACAAAGCTGCCTCCTTCCCCCAACCTCTCTCTTCCAGCTCATTCCTCCATCTCCTTCAATCTCCCACATCCCTTTGCCCCTCTCTTATTACTTCCCACTGCTCCTCATCCCTTCACCACCTAACCCTTTGTCGTCCTCCCTGTCCGATCCTCTCGCCTAGCTCTTAGACAATGTCATCAACTGTCAACAACTCTCACTACTTCCACCTCTCCATCCTCACACTACCCCTCCCCTTCCCTGCACCCAAAGCCTCCTCCCTCCCTCTTCCTTAACAGGGTGGACCTCAAACATGTGGGCAATTCCCTCTAACCTGACAGATCTTTCCATACAGGTTGCCATAGACAAAGCAGACATAATCTGCTTAACAGAAACTTTCCTCCTTCAAGCCATCTCTGACTCCCAAGTATCTCTCCCTGGTTACTCCCTCCTCCGGTATGATAGACCTGAGCCTCGTCCTGGTGGCGGAGTTGCTCTCTTCATCAAAAACTGTTCCTCACTCACCATGCACTGCCCTCACTCCTCCACACCCCCAGGAATACCTCTAGCTACGGCTTCCCTCCACTCCAACCTCATGTTAATATGTGTGTTGTACCGTCCACAAAACAGTGATGACTCCAATTACACCTCGCTTGCCGAAAACTTGGACCAACTTCTATCCTCTCATCCCAACTCTCTCTTCCTCATATGTGGTGACTTCAATTGCCATCATGTCAGTTGGTTGGGTGTGGGTACCTCTCTCACTTGCTATGCTACTTCAGCAAAGGACTTCTGCGACTGACTCAATCTGTCAATTTCCCAACCCGGATCTCAACCAATGGTACTCCATCTCTTCTGGATTTCATTTTGAGCAATTTCCATGAAAATGTCTGCTGCTGTTCTTCCGCTCCAATTGGTTAATCTGACCACATGCCTTCTGTCTGGCTGTTATTAGAGAACCACGTCAGCACCGACGAATCTGGCAATTCACTCAGGCTGACTGGCAGGGTCTTCAAGCAGCCATCAAAATTCTGGACATGTCTCCTATCTCTACTTTCTCTGACATCAACTCATCCTGGGAATTCCTCCAACGAAATTTTCTCTCTCATGCACAGATTTATCCTATCTCGTCTTCAGATGTCCTGAAACAACTTGCCTTCACCTCATGGAAGGCAAATCCAATTGAAAGCAATCTCAGTTCCTTCCACAAAGCTTGGAACAAGTGTGTGTCTACCCAGAGGAGAACCAGGAAACAACATCTTTCTAATCTCAAGTCTGAACTCTCAAATCTGTCTCCCTCCTCCAAATCCTGGTGATGCCGAGTTAAGTCTGTTTCTGGTGTATGTCCCCCCTCCATCCCCTCCCTTACCTCAAATGGCCATATGGCTGACACTGTATGC
This sequence comes from Eptatretus burgeri, assembly GCA_024346535.1. Lineage (NCBI taxonomy): Eukaryota > Metazoa > Chordata > Myxini > Myxiniformes > Myxinidae > Eptatretus > Eptatretus burgeri. The sequence goes on from BROF01006753.1 coordinate 2,702, forward strand.
AAAAAGGCTGAATCCCTAAACTCCGTGTTAGCTTCTAAATCTTGTGTCCCAAACCCGTCGCTTTCCGTACCCACCTTACCCAGTCGCACCCAGCTGTTCCTGGACTGTCCTTTTCTCCTGACAAGGTGGAGAGCTTGCTGTCAAACCTCAACTCAGATTCTGCAACCGGTCCAGACGGCATCAGCTTATGGTATCCAAGGCAATCTACACTCATGTCTCATGGATTCCCTCTCCTGTCGCAGTCAATGTGTAGCCATTAATGGAATTCTCTCATCTCCTCTTCTCCTCTAGGCTGGAGTTTGTCAACGTAGTGTTCTTGGCCCTGTGCTTTTTATGATTTTCATCAATGATCTCTCAGATTCCCTGTAAAATCCTCTTTATCTCTTTCCTGATGACTCCCCCTCTGCCATACCATCTCTCTCATCAGCAGACAGCAGCCTCTTCACTCTGCAGACCTGCATAAAATCTCAAGCTGGTGCAACACTTGGAATATGTCTTTCAATCCTGACAAATCTCACACCCTCACCATGTCAGTCCGAAAGGACCGTCTGGAACCACTTCGCCCCCCAACTCCCTCCCCATTTCCATCTACTTTCTGAACAATCCTCTTGAAGAAGTCCTTTCATTCAAGATTTTGAGTCTCACTATCTGCCACAATTTTTCCTGGGAAATCCAAATCTCCCAGCTGGCCTCCAAAGCCAGTCACCAACTGGGCATCCTCCATCGTGCAAAGTCCAGCCATGGCACATCTGAGCTCTTGACCACGTACAAAGCTTTCATCCGCAGTCTGATAGAGTACTGCTCCCCCCCTTTGGGTGGTGCTCCTGCCTCACACCTAGCTCGACTCGACAATGTGGTCCATAGAAGTTCCCATTGACTGTCCTTTTTAATCCATGCAAATCTCTCTGGACGAGGCAAGTACTGCTTAGCTTCCAAGCATCTCTGCCAGATACTAACCTGACAAATACTTTTATTTGTATGTTCAAACAAAGCAGCCTGTGTTGGTGGCAGGTTTTGCTTCATTGCAATCTTTCGTGGAAACAGTTCCCTTCGTTGGTCTTTTGAGTTTGAAGTATCGTTAATTGACACAAATCGGCTCAAACAGGTTGACGGTAGGATGCATGAATGCCTCTGTCACTGGTGGAAATGACTTCTGAGCTTTCCAGCATGATTTATTGGCTTTACCTAAAAACTGAGAGGTCATATCTGACCCACTAAAGGCATGAAAAAAGTGGAAGGGCACAGGACCTTTCTTCCCTGAGCATGGAGCAGATGAAATTGATATCAAAGTAGCAAAAGTTCTTTCCTTTGTCAAATGCTACCCATAGCTGAAAACTGAAGTGCAGCCTTATCAGTTGGAAGTATATGCCAATCATGATGACCACATCTGTGTCTACTGTGCTGATCAAAATGACCTTTGCTCCAAAATGAAAAAAAAGTAAATGAATCTTTCAACCCCACATGTACAGTATATCAGTTTTATATCACGATCCCACTTACCCCCACCCCAGTTGAAAAACGTTGACCACAATGAAACCAAAAGAACTTTGCCACAAGGTAAATGAAGCGTGTGAGCTGTGACAAGTGTGTGACAAGCGGTTACATGTTTTCAATGGTTTGCAATCTTCGATGTGGATAGAAACAAGGCTGCTTGCCATTTATTGCTTAAATCATTTTACCGATATGCTTTTTCCTGTAATGTCTGGTGATAGAGACATCTCAAGAATGTATCACTAAGTTTTCACTGTTTTATTTGGTGTACATCTTCATTTCCTGTGACAGTACATGTTGAGCTGTTTACTTAATTTGCGTAAATCTTATCTCACATCGCCATAGATCTTCTGGCCGTTTCCTTGCCATCCTCTTTTTGACATCTCATCTCCTGACCCGTGAAAGTTGCTTTTCCTTCCCTTTACCATTTTGACCACAGATTTGTTAACTTTCTCAGCCGATAAAATGCTGTGGTATAAACAAACGTCGGAATGAAACCCCTTTTTCACGAAGCACGGTCTCGTCTTTTGTGATTTCCAGAACAAAAGAAAAATATTAAATCCTGCAACTCTTGGCACCTTAAACCTTTATATACATGTTTTCATAAAATATATAGCTTTTGGTATATGACGAGATGCCTGGTGATGGCTTCATGGTTAGGATAGCAGGCTTGGGATCCTACGGTCCAGAGTTAAAATCCTGCTCGACCGTTGAATTAATACCAGGTGGGGTGGACTGAGCTTGTCTTCCTTCAGTGGTCGGTAAAATGAGTACCAGCTTGCTGGGATGATTAAACCATTTGAGTATCCTACGTCAGAGTGGTGACCCGTCCAGGATTGTGCATCAATAGCCCAGGAGACTGTTTTGACAGCAGTGACGCTCTGTGCAAAGTATAGTTCCAATGGATGGATGGTACATTACAACTTTAAAAAGTTAATCCTTTTGTCACCCTTTCATACCACCTTTTAATTGTGACAAACATTTCCTTGTTACAAAACTACCTCCCTGCAGTTTTCTAACAATGAAAAAAAGAAAGAATATACATTGATGGTAGCACTTTATGACAAACCACACTCTCACCTCAGGCAGTCCGGTGGTCTTTCTGTCTTCTACCGTCTCCTCTCCGGTCTCGCCCCCCCCCACCCCCGCTCTCTTTGTGATTTGTCCCCACCATATTTCCGCAGGGTACTCAAGGTCCGCCAACAACCCCTTCTGGTAAAACTACCAAAATCACGAATCACTGCTCACCTTCACTCTTTCATTCCTCTGTTTTTTTTCCCGCCTTTGGAATAAACTCCCTCACTCTGTTCGATCCCATTATTCCCTCCAAGCCTTCAAAATAGCTGTTTACCACCGCCTCTTATTGCCCCCCATTCAAATCCTCGATCTTTTCTATCCCGTTAATCCACCCCAAACCCACCTCCTTCAACAAATTCCCTGCTTTCCTTCCTGACAGTCCCTGTAATATCCATCTTGTATACCCCATGTTCCCCACCCCATCCCTCTCCCTTCCACAGATTTCCTAATGTCTCTATTCCCCACTGTTTTGTCCTTCCCACTCCCACCCCTCTTATCTCATGCCCCCCCCTTGCTGTGCGTTGTGTGTTCGCTCTCATACGAGCCTCGACAAGGAATACAAAAACAAAGAAACAAAACAAAAAAACACTTTTTCATTCAACCATGTCTCGGTTGCTTCGGTCAGTTTGCCATTGGAAAATTTGAGGTCATGCAAGTAGGATTTCAAATGCCAAAAGCATATCCAGCACTGGGTGGTCAGGTCCAATCTGTCCTGAAAGTAATCCAGCTGCTCAAAGCTTCAGTTCACGAATGACGGCCTGTGCAACATCGGCCTTGTGGAGATGCTTTGTCCTAGATGAGCACTTTGGTCAACATCCTTCGGGTGTTTGTCATAATAACCTGCTATAATCGTTGCACTCGCCTGTTGTACATTCCCCTGTGATTATACGTTAGTGAGGCATCGAGTCAATCAGCAGGATTCCATTGGCGTCCCAGAAAATACTGTATAGTTAATAGCTCGACCTGGACAAGAGCATTGGTCACCTCCGGTACCAGTCATCCTGAACTGGGACCATCCTCATGATAGAGTAGTGATTCTCCTTAGGATTTATGCAATTCAAATTGGGTATCACTCCCCCACCCACCCCCACAATTAAAGATGAAAATTATGTTGATCATGTGATATGATGTGATTTTTGCAGAACTATAAAGCTTTACAGAAGGAAAATTCCAAATGGCCAACCAGAAATTAAGAAAAGCAGGAGTTTGAATTTGTCAGAAGCATAACAAATTGTAAATATCAAGCTGGTTCCACAGTAAACATTTGCTCTTTGCAAATGCAAACTACAAACCCAACTCTATCCAAACATCAAAATAAAGTAAAATAGTGAAATGACAATGTGGAGAGGGAAAGAGGGTCACAGTAGACTCAGCATCGTGTTTGTATGAAGTAGGGAATAAAAGTTCTGCATGTATAAATGTGGCGGATAGAGTTCATGCAGTATGAAGGGAAGAATAGAGAGGGAGTGAGGGAGAGTGCACACAGGATGGAATCATGAGAGGCTCTTGTGAAACTTGGAAGAAAAAAAAAAGTAGAGAGGGAAGCAACTCACTCACTGTACCGACAGAACTCGCAGAGAAGATGGAGGACACCTCTCATGCAGCCTGGAACCAAGCGAGGCAGTGCACAGCCCAGAGCCAATGGACACCAAGAGCCTGCAGCAGACAGCGTGCAACCCAGAGCCAAGGGACAGAGAGTGTGCAATCCGGAGCAGAGGGCCAGCGTGTTCTAAGAGAACCTGGAAGAGCCTCAGCAAGTGGAGCAAAGGGTGAAGTGAGACCCAAAAATAATCGTACACTTGCACAGGCCAGGATACATCTTGGAGAACACAGGTGCAGAGGGCACAATCTGAGTCTGGCTCATACATTGTGCTCTGGCTCTTCATCCTCACCTCATCTCCTTTCTTTTTTACCACCTTCCCGACCATTCTTTCTTTGCTTTACTCCACCATCCTTCTTTCCATGTGTTCCTCTCTGCTTGTGGGTTTAGATAAGGATAAGGCAGTTCTCTGTTTATAGACTTAGCATTCTTATCTTCATACAGGCTGCATATGCATTTGTGCTCCAGAAGAATAAGGGATTAAAATAAAAAAATAACTTTTCCATTCCCGAGTGTGTGGTTATTCCTTATGGGTTAAATTGGTGTCAAAATCATACCTTGTGGAGGCATATTCTTTTCCCCGCAAATGAAAATGATTAGAATCCAAGCAAAAGATGCGGGAACTTTTCCCACATAGTACTCGTAGCATCAGGTCAGACCACTTGATGATCTATGGCTCGTACTAAGGAGCGATTCCAACAAGTTTTAGCTTAGTGTCATCGGGTACAATATTTAGAAGGAACTTCAATAGAAGAGGCCATTAGGCTCATCAAGCCTGCATAATCAAGACATCTCAGGACACAACCTCACTACTTCCAGATATCTAAATCAATTTTAAAACCATCTACTGACTCCACTGCCACTACCATTGCAGGGAGACTATTCCATGGATTCACCACTGAGTGAAAGGCCCCTGCCTTACTCCCATCCCTGCTTTTTTTTTACGGTTAAACTATGACCCCTTGTCCCCGTCAGTGTCCGTTCTGTGAAAAATTATTCTGCACTAATTTTGTCTATACCCTTCATTATCTTAAACATCCCTATCATGTTCCCTATGTAACCACCTCCTTTCTAATGTATAAAGTACTTTCTCTTTCAGCTGCTCCTCATAGATTAGTTTCACTAAGCCCAAGATAAATCTATTTACTCTTTGTTGTACCCTCTCAATGGCAGGCAGCAATGTTCTGATAATGCTTAAAAATAAAATAAAATAGGATAGTGATGTTGAAGGATATATTCACAAGTGATGCAGAAAAAAAACATCAATTCAGGTGATATCATCGAAGTACCAATAGAATTAACACATGAGACTTTAATCACTGGTAATTCTTCACTTTATTGAGTGGAGTTCACTGCAATCCGATGAAAGACACGGTATGAATTATGTGCCACTGTGATTGGCAAACAGAGTGATAAGTTTGATTTCTTTTCACCAGTCTCAGCTTGGCATTACACCCCCCTCGAGAATGAAGCATTAGGAATGATAGTTATACTAAATGGGGAGGCAAAAAGAAAAAACAAGAGAAATCAAAGCACAATCTAGTTTTTAAAAAAAACAACTGAAAAACAAAGTTGGAGCTGGGCAATTGGTATATCCATTCGTGAAAAAGAGAAGCAACGTTGATAACTATGTTTTCGACTAATTCCTACACACACAGAGCCGAAAAGGGATAAAGCAAAACTGCCCAGCAAACTTCATCCGGCTAGCTACGGAAATACATGACAATCACTGTGTAAGAAAGAAGCGAGTTAATAAGTTAACGTAAATTGTTATTTCGCAAGCGTTAGATTAGGCAAAAAGACAAAATAAGGTAACTCCATAGGTAATGGCATTTGTTTGTTTGCTCAAGAGGAATCATGAATTTAAGAGAAAAAAAATTCTATTCCGTTTCGTTACCTCTAGAGTAGTTATACAGAGGAAGAAATAAGTTGAAAGAAAGTGAGCTTTAAAATACGGGACTTTGAAAATGTCTCGGGAACACCCATCAATGCCTTTCACGCCGCATGCGCAGTACGTTCATTTTCACCGACTCACTTCCGCTGATGAGGGCACTTTGAACGTGCTGTTGCTTGGGCAAAATCAAATGGTCTTTTAAAGACAATTTGTAGCATTAAAACGAAGGAGTCAAACTGGGGGACATTCCACGATTGGTTAACCACAAATGTACTTTGCAATGCAAATTGGACTCATGAAAACCTGGGGGGGGGGGGAGAAGAAAAATCTGTGGATGAGAGGTGTTACCTCCTACACCATTTCCTTTCCTGTGAGAGGTTCCTACCATTTCCTGTGAATACCACCGAGTGGATGTAGTGGATAAGGAGAGTGCGAATGCTCGATGACTAGCAGCCTAACCTCAACATGAGTGTTCACCCGTCACTTCGTTGAGAAAGACACAAACGGAAGTGGGGCCCTCTTGGAATCATCCAAATCCTGAACTATTCTCGTGGAATGATTGGAGTCTCGTGGCTACAAAACCACCGTGTGTTTAAAGCACTCCTATTAGACTTCAAGCAGGTAAAGAAACAGCACAAATATCTGGTCTACTTGCTGAAGAACTAGTGAACGTAATCACAATGCTTCGCTCCTGGCAAAGTCAATCAACACCAATGGCGGAGCACTCTCATGCTATGCCAACGGTGGATGGGGAGGGATTGTTACATTTCCATGACTTGCCAGGGGTTGAACAAGTTGATTTGGAGCAGCCCACACGTCCTCAGAGGGTTAGAGGTTAGAAAATTAACCTTTAAAAAAAAATCATTGTATGTGGTAACTTTCATTTCTATAATTAATCTAGGCCTATTGTACTTCTAATTTCATTTTTTTTGAGTGGGGTATGGGAGGGGGGGGAGGGGATCATGTCAAGATATATTTTTTAAATACAAGAGCTGATCACTTAAGGGCTTGTGAAGGTGATTATTATTATTTTTTTCCTTTCAGCAGTTCTAAGCTTCATTCAATATCACTCCATCAATGACGCCTGCACTATAATTCTAGCACAATGCATTTGATGAGTAAATGAGCTTGGTGAGCTTTAGTAGTTCAATAAATTGATGGTAAACCTCGGTGTTGAAGAAAGATGTCGAATACGAATTCACACAATACATTTGATACGTACAGGCCAACATATCAATCATTATCTCGTATGCACGATATATTTTTCCAAGGGGTTCTGTGCATGCACGCCGATGCATTGTGGGGCTACAGCATCATTTTGAAAGTCCCGTGTTGAACCGAATTTTCTCCGTGGATCAGCAATTAAAAAATTTACCTCAATTTCCCATCCAAAGTTAAAGCTTTCAAAAACACTGCTATTCCTTATTAATAAAACAAAAAAAAAGGCTAAAGCCCAACCTTCATATGCTAATACCACTATGAGTACTTCGATTACTATTGCCAAATAAATGTCAGTATTTAAAAAATAAAAAGATCATAACGATGAGGTGGAGCGGCACAAACTGCATGTCGCCCACTGAGGAGGTAGTTGATTAAACGCATGTGAAAAAAAAAAAAAACAAGAAGGAAACACCAAAACCTACAATAAAACATACAGTTTTAAACATGCTGCCATATTCGCAGGTTAGTTGCTCATGAAAGGCGAGGGATTTCAGGTGCCATGGTGGTGTACGATGGCTCGGCTCTGTGTGTGTAGAAAGAGAAACTTCATTTATGCACATTTTGCTGAACCACACAATGCTAAAACAAAAACTTCATCTTCTTTATCCAAACATGATGTTGAAATAAAACAAAATAACAAATGCTAAAAGGACACACATTGAAAGAAAGAAAATGTATATTCGCATGCAACATCCCAAACCATTTTGGTCATACTTTTCTCTCGAATGCCTAAAAAGCACAATTCGGATGAAGGGCTGCTTTTCTCTGCATGACTTTGCAAATCAAGAATGTTTGTCTGTGTGATATGCTCAATACGAAGCGTCGGTTCTGCTGAAGCAGTTTGGTTAAAAAAAAAATCCCAAGCAACTTGCCACTCTGTCATGAGATAAAGTCAGGGTTAAGCAAAACAAAAATAAGGTGAAGATGAAGCACAAAATAGCCTCTGCGTCCAGGTGTGTCACCAGCTTTGCATCTGGTACTTTATCCCAAGAGGGTGGAGGGGGGGGGGGTGGGAGAACTTTTTAATCAAAGTACCATTTTTATAGAATTGCTTTCATTACACAAAACGTGAAAAGCAAAATGTGCACAAAAGAAAACAGTGGCCCAGATATTACTTAACTGCATCTGGTTGCCCACGGAGGCCAAAGTGGCACGAGGGACAGTGTCCCAAAACCCACGACTCACGGCCTTCACCGTCTCACCATTTCACTTCCAATTTTTTCCCGTCATGCAGTACCAGAATCAGTCATTACCTCTGACAGTGGAAGGCAACATTCTATTGTATTAGGCACTGCTGTGTAGTTAAAATGCCTTGTTAGTTTACACTTATCCTTAACCCATAATCAAATTTGACCAGATATATCCTCAAGAACTGCATAGGGCGTAATAGGTGTGCCACCTGTCCTCAAAAAATTTTCACTGCACGAAAAAAAAGCATTGATAAATCCTTTCTACAATAAGGAAGCCAGTAGCAAGCAAGTCGCTTGCCACATCGCAGCTTGATGAAAGCAAGTTGCTGGTGTTAAAAGAAGACCTCAACGAAGAGGGAGATATGATCACTTCAGGTCAAAGTTTCTTGATGCAATCCATGAAATAGTATACAATTCAATCATCGATTTCCTGTTACAGACTTAAAAAAAAACATGATTCCGGAAGGATGGGGGTCAGAATTGGGGAAAATATAACAGCCGAAAGGGAGTGGGGGCACAGAAGACAGAAAATTGTGGGAAACATGCAGCAGAACTAGGCAAAGGGTAGACAGTGTAGCAGACACTTGAGGAGCAGAAACGGAAATGGGGAAAGCGTAGGGACAAGCAGAATATACCCAGGGTGTGGAGCGGGAAGGGTGGGATGCAAAAGATGCAGGGAAGTGATGAGGGTGTTAGAGGAGGAGAAGGAGATGACCAGGCCTGAATTTAAATGGTTGGAATGGGTGAATATGAAAAGTGGAGAGGGGATGGGATGCATGTGTGAGGGGAATGGAGGGGGTGCAGACAACAGATGGTGAAGAAAACAGATGGTGAACAAAGAAACCAATGTGAAAGTGAAAGTGAAAGTGGGGGATGACAGAGAAAGATGGTTGAGGAGGAATTAGAGAGAGACCAGTGGTGGGGAATTGGAGAGACGTGGAAGAGGAGGAATTAGAGACAAGTGGGCAGGGGTGGGGATTTGAGAGTGATAAGTGGATGAAGAGGAATTAAAGAGCAACAAATGTACAATTGGGGATTCAAGAGAGAGAGAAAGAGAGCAAGAGCTGATGGGGGATGAGAGAGATGGGGGGGAGGGAGGTTGATAGAGGATTTGAGAGAGAAGCAGGTGAACAGAAATTTAAGGGACAAGGCAAATAGGTAGAGGGTGAGGGTGCAAAGAGATGTGGGAAGAGGCATTGTTGTACAAACTTTGGGGATGGTGGGCTGGGGGGCGGGGTATTTGCTTCAAGAGGGAGACAGTGGGAGAAGTGGTTAAAGACAGCGTTTTGGAAGGTTGGGGGGGGGGAGTAGAGGGGAAAGTTAAAGGGAGAAAAATGATGTCGACATGCAGAGTGGTTAGAGGAAGAGATGAAGGAAGAAAACACTGCGAGATAAATCTCAGGTGGGTCTTGACATAGATGATAGTAACTGAGTGAAACAACTTCTCCCCACCCACCACTTTGTCCAAGAGCTATGGTGCAGCCCAATCAGAAATGAGTCGCTCAATGTAACCTGGTGAAGCAGTTTTGGAATGGACTACAGAAGTACTTTTATCAGCAAAGCTGTCTCACTCGTTTTTTAAAAAAATCGTTTATGCTGCTTCGACCCCCTCCCCCCTCACCCATCCCCCTACCCACACCTGCAACTGTGCCTTTCTTGGCTTGGCTTACAGGTTTGGATATCCAGAAGCCACTGCCACACATTCTTGAGCAACTAAATTTGGCTGTTGCAGCACGGAGCAGGAAATGTACATCTCAGCATGCACGACCCAGCACCCGCTAACTGCCAGATCACATTTTACTTTTTTATAAAAAAATAAAATGCTCCAAGACTATCAATTTATAAAGCATACAAAATCTCAAACTGAACAAAGGAACGCTGAGGTACCGAATGCCTGAGGTAGTTCTGTATCAGCTCTCTCGTTTTTATGCCCTTAGGCAGCAAAGAAAACTAACCGGAGCAAATTACAATCTCCCAGGCAGTATTTCACCTCTGCCCAAGTCTGTTCTTTATCAATAAAAAACCCACAAAACAAATCGTGTTTTTTTTCTCTCTCTTCAAAGGATTAAAGTTTCGAAAATGCTGTTAACAGCGAATGTCAATACATTCAGGAAAAGCTTGGCTGCAAAACCAAACAAGGGTTGTTGGAAAAGGAAACGAGGGAGAAAATAGGAAGAAGAAGAAGAATACTGAGCAGGACCCCCAAGCTCAACATTCAGGGAATTTTTTTTGTTTGTTTTGTTTCTTTCCTAACAATAAAAAACTGTTTACAAATAAACATTCAATTTTTCTGTTAAAAAAACAAAAGACCAATATTCCTTGTTCGTTGCAAGATAGCATTTCCAGCAGCTTTGGGACTTCAGGACGTCTTTTACTTGCTTCCAACAGGCAGTTACTTTAGTCGGCCCTGTCCGGGCTTCTCAGGCGTCTGCTGTCGTTGCTGCTGCTGCCGGAACTGACTGAGAATCTCTCGGATCTTCCTTTGGGCAGTCTGTCCAAAGTATGTGAGGGTGTGGGAATGAGGATAAAAGGTGAGAAAGTTAACTGATAAATAAAGAAGATTCCTAACACCTGGCCATTTTTAACATGGGAACGACAAACAAAGATGGAAACAAAAATTTCAGCCACACTTCTTTCAAACAAGCGTTTGTGTACAATTAGCGTCATGGGCTATGCCAATGATCTCAATAATGGCAGTAACTCACTGCAATGAACTTACTTTCGGAGTAGCTATATCAAAGCATGTTCAAGAAATTAAAATGGCCTCATTTTAACATCAGCAAACAATATTTTTTGATTGCCATAAAGAAAAGCATTCTACAAACTAGAAAAGGTAATAAATTTGTCCAATGGGAAAACATTGTTCTATGCCTGTCATCAAGCATGGCATCCCAACATGTTTGCTGAAATGTAGTACTGTGCCACATCTACTTTGCCCCAAGATTTAGAATATCCAGTGCTTTGCCCAACCACAAGAAAAAGGAAACAAAAGGAAAAGGAAACAAGAAAAAGAGCAATCAGAGATCGCAGACCCTCACCAGAACTTGTTTTGTGGCATTTGTGTACTGGTGTGTTATGTAATTAATGAGAGACACCTGACCCTTACCCAAGACATCTATTATTATTCAATTGAATTTAGAATGGGATGAAAATAAATTCAATTCAAATCAAATGGAAGACCAAATAGGTACAGTCCTGCATTGGAGTAATCAGAAGGAACCCGAACAAGCAAAAAGCAAAGATGAAGTCATCAGGAGGAACCTGAATAGGATTGACATTTCAGCTGCGACTCCTCTACACTGAAACCCATCCAGGCACAGCCAAATTAGTCTTGTTTTAGTTAAAAAAAAAATGTTACCAGATTAAAAGAAAAACAAATAATTCTGGCGACAAGACCATGTGTCCGATCAAGTTGAAATTTAAAATGTATTCTCAATCACTACAAGATCATAATTGTGAAGTTTCATGTCATTTTATCAAGCGGTTCTAGAGAAAATATTATTTAATATTTTTCTTCCATCCAATATGGCTGCCAAACCATGTGACCTTTCAATTATTACTTAACAAATTTGAACACCCAAGGCTTGGGGAACATTTGTGTGAAGTTTCTCCTCGATCTGTCAAGCCGTTCTGGAAAGGAAGATTTTTATATGTTTTAGGGTAAATCCAATATAGCTGCCAAACTATGTGACCTATGACGTCATATGTGTGAACCTTATGCTCCTCATGGATGGGCGGTCAGATGTGTAAAGTTTCACCTCGATCTGTTCAACCACTTCAGAGAAGATTTTTGAAGGTTAAAAAAAAACAATATGGCTGCCGAATCACGTGACTGATGACCTCATCTTTTTTTTTTTTTTTTCTGTGGACCATTTTTTTTCCTAGATGACACTCAAAAATTCTCCCAAGATGCAGCATTCTACATATGCAATTATGATGTCATAACGAAGGAAACCAATGGCGTCATTAAAAAAAAACCAGAAATCACACTTTTCCTCATGAGTACTTGCCGTGTGCAAAGTTTAATTTTTTTCCCTTGGTGCGGTTTTAGAGATAGAGGTCCAAAGTTTTCCCGTTTTTCCAAGATGGATTCCACACCACGTGACCTATGACATCATGATTATGATTAAAACATTCCACATGAGTAGTCGCACCGATGTTAAAAAATTTGTCTCAATCCGACACATGGTCGCAGAAAAAAAACACAAACGTTCTGTGTAGACAGACAGACAGACAAACAAACAAACAAACAAACAAAATGGACCCAAATGCAATACCCCCTCCTTTGACGAGGGTAATAATGTGAGCAAAATGAAAGCCAGTACAAGGCAAGGATTCCTTTGGAGAGCAATTTAGAGATAATTGAAAGCGAGCTGATCAAACAAACAAATCGATTACATGGGCGGCTTACCAGCCTGGCGTGAGCTCAAAACACACAGAAGAAAAAGCCACATGCACGAGATACGTTCAATGCTGTAACATATGATGCTGTTTATATACTGTTCACCCTTTTCATTTTATCCACCCACAGTCCATGGACATTTGCATCAACAGACAATGGCATCGACAGAAAATGACAATTATAAGTTTAGTCCGTGGACCCAGAAGCTTTGTACAGGGAAGTTAATGTTGTTTGTATGTTATGGGTAATCAACTTGTTTTCCAACAAGCTTGACAACAAGGCCAGCAGGATAGCCGAGAGGTATACATACACACCAGCCTCTGTGCTGTCCAGCCTGGGTTCAAATGTCGACCCAGCTATAAACTGTCTTTCTCGACTAGAATTATTTCTCGAAAAGGGCCCTGTATAAGGCTCCAGAAGCATTTTTTAGTAAAAGTTGGGAACATGACTTTTTAACATAATTAAGGTATGCTGAATTCGACTAGCCCTGTTCCCAAGCTGAATTTTGAGTTTTTGACCATCTAATTAGCATAAACAAAATGGCTGCCAAATTGACAATTTTGGGCACTTTCTTGGGACAGGCAGTACTATACCAGCACAATGCGAATCTATTTTACTTGTGAACAACTGTTAAGTTGTTAAGTTAACTGTTAAGTTGTTAAGGGCGTGTGTAGGCCTATACTAATGATTCATTCTTGTTTGCAGGCTACAATGGATCCTGTGATTAGCTTTAAGAGGCCGTCACCTGTAGACTACAGCCTGTGCATTTTCTGCCAAAAGCATAAAGCCAGAAAAAAACCTGATTCAAGCAACTGAACATGGACTCGCAACACTCAGGAATGCAGCCTGTAGCAGAAAGAAGCTGAGGGACTCCAAAAATATAGACTTAATTGATCGTCTTGAGAATGCATTAGATTCTGTCACAGCCGTATCTCTTGTGTGGCACAGAATGTGCTCTGCCCACTTTACGGACAAGAGTAAAATAGAACGTCTTCAGAGGACCCAGACAGAGTATTCAACAGAGGGAGCAGGTTGCAGTTCAGGTGTTCCAGGTGGTAACAGGCGTTCATTGCGAAAAGGTGTGCAGCCAGTCAACTGGAGCCTTTGCATTTTCTGTCAAACTGCAAATAAGAAGGCACGACTGATCTCCGTCAGGACTAAGCAAATGAGTGATCAAATAATTCAAGCCTCACATCTTGACTACAAAGTTGGCCTTCGACTGGCAGGAGTGATTGACCTAATTGCAGCTGAAGCCAAATCATCTGTCTTGTCTTAGCGCATTTAACAGGTCTACCTCCAAAATAAAGCAGGAGTCAGCAAATACAGACCTTGCTATGATATGGCTTTGCCAAGAGCTCCATCAATCAGCTGACAAAGGACATGTGATTCTTCTGGATGATGTATGGGAAAGGTATAAGGAGCTAGCTGAGGAATCTTCAACCATGATTCAGCTGTCCTATCAAAGCAGAAGAGGAACATTCAAGGAAAAGTTGCAGTCACAGCTTGGGGACATTTTCAATTTCTTTCAACCTCTTGACAGTTGTATATCAGAACGAAAAACCGTATTGATTCCCACCAAGTACCAGCCAACAGCAGTTTTGCAGATGAAAGCAGACACAGAGGAGAGTGAGGAAAAGTTAGCCTTTCCTAAGTATGAGCCTCAGGATTACATTTTCCTTTCACTTGTTCATGTCGCTATGAAAGTCCATGGAGACATGATGGAAACTCCAGGAAAAAAAAGGTTCTCTGTCAGTGAAGAAGATGCTATAGCATGCATTCCCGAGAGTTTATATATGCGACTGAGACTGATCGTCGATGGCCAGGCATCCCTTGAAGATGATAGCCCTGGGAACAATGAAGAACATGTCCGAAGCAGAGTTCTGAGTGTGGCACAAGAGCTTGTCTACTGCGTCAGTGGTGGCAAAAAATGGACTCCAAAACATGTTGGTCTTGCAAGTACTCTTCATCAAGCGACGCGGTCAAAAGACCTAGTACGATTGTTCAACAAGGCAGGGTATTGTCTGAGTTACGAACAGGTGTTGCAAGTCGACACTTCCTTGGCTGAGAGCACTCTCAAATAATTGGACAAAGCAACTGGTGCCATCATTCCACCAAACATTGAGGCAAATAAATTAATCCACAACACTTGTGATAACATTGACATCCTTGATGAAACACTTGATGGAAAGAATACCTTCCATGCAACTCAAATGGCAGCATGGCAACGAGGCCAAACAACTGATGCTTCTCTTAAAAATCTCGAGCGATCCACAAGACATACTTTGATTGTGCCAAATGGCGTGGAGGAGCTGCATCCTGTCAGTATAACTCATGGAAAATGCAAGCCAGTATTCACAGCACCCGTCGACGAAGCCTGCTTCAGCAAATCTGAGGAGGACAATGAGTATGCAAGACAAGCAAAAGCTACAGACCTAGCTTTCTTCCTGCACAGTCAAAATTCAGAGATAAAACCTTCTTGGACACTATTCAATCAGTCATTGCCATCAGAGGAACCAGAACAGACAGCAGTAGGATATTTGCCTATAATCCTTGGTCCTACTCATGAGGTGGATACTTTGAATACTGCCGTGAAGAGATGCATGGCAATATCTTCACATTTTGGAAAGGAACATACAGTCCTCACAGTCGACCAAGCGCTGTACTGTAGACTTATGGAGCTAAAGTGGTCTGTTCCAGAATACCAGGATAAGTTAATACCTCAGCTAGGTGGCCTTCACGTATCTATGAACTTCCTCAAGGCCATAGGAGATCATATTAATGTTTCCAGAAAGCTGAAGTGTGGGTGGAGAGTAGACTGCTCGGGCAAGGCACTGTAGAACTTGTTCTGGCAGGAAAGGCATACAACAAAGCGATAAGGGCACACAAACTGACTTTGCAAGCTCTGTGGCGTCTCCTGATGCCAAGCCTTCTCTCCTTTGTTGCAGAGGCGGACAAGGACGGCCATGCTTGCATTTCCAGGATGGCTTCTGATGACGACCCGCAAAAGATTCCAGAACTGATAACATTTCTGGATCAGGAAAAGTTCAGGAAGCTCCTGGATGATTTTGTTGAGAGTAGATCTGATGATGTGAACTTCAGCTTCTGGTGGCAATATATGGACATGGTCGCTATACAGTACTTCTGCAATACACTCGAGCTCAGCGTGATGGCATCTGGGATCACAATCTTTACTCTTTCAGTCTGATGTTGCCCTACTTCAAGCGGTATGACCACCTGAACTATGCACGATGGGGTCCAGTGTATCTAGTGGAGATGCATCAGCTTCCAGAACCTGTTTTAACAGAGTTCCAAAGAGGCAATTTTGTAGTCAAGAGATCTGCTCACAAGTTCAGCCAAGTAGATCCTGACCAGGCCATGGAATGGATAAATGACACAGGCAAGAAAGGAGGTGGTATCATTGTTATCACCAAGACGACATCAGCTCTGTGTAGGTGGACACTCTACTTTAACCTGAGATCTCACATAGCAGAACAAACCCATGGAATGTACAGTCTCCACCGTGGGAGAACAGACCTTCACAACGAAGCAAGCAAATCACGACAAACGAGAGACCATGATGACGAGAATTCTTTACTTTCCACTTTCCAGGGATTCAGCGTGTTCTCATCTGTATCACATCCAGGTACGTTGCAAAACCTTGCTACGAAAGACCTAGCAACAGAGTCAATTCAAGAATGATTACAATGTGCCAAGGAGCTTGTACAAGAAGAAGTCAAGACATTTGTTCAGGACAGATTGATAGTGGCTGAGCAATGTGATAAGCCACATGTTTCAATCCATGACCATCTGCGCAGGAATAACGCCCCAACATTTGCCACTTTATACAAAGTGGTTAAACACACAAAGGACAAAGACAAGAAAATTGTTCTGAAGACAGACAGAAATGTCCTCCGACGTCTAATTACTGCCTATGAGGCGGGTCCGGCCAGTTCATTTGCCATCTGTACTCAAACATGAGCTTCTTCCGGTCCCTGTATCCCTTGCCGAAATGAATGGTACACTACGCACTGGAAACAAGTCATTACTTGCCAATGTGATAACATAAGACATAGACTGTCCTGAGACAATTCAAATTCAATACACATCAATTTGCCTTATCATTGATGGACAAGCATTGGTAGTAGCTCTTGGAAAGCCTGATGATGCTGTAACCTTTGGAGATCTGGCCAACACGTATGTGAAAACTGTGCTGAAAGCAGGTTCCAAATATCAAAGAATTGATATTGTGTTTGACAGATACAGGGAAGAAACAATCAAGGGTACAACCAGAGTGTGGCGCAGTAAAGCAGCACAGCCAATCAGACGGCTTGTGGAAGGTCGTGATGTACCTCTTCCAAAGAACTGGTCAAATTTTCTGTCACTCGCTGATAATAAAGCAGATCGAGCACATTTCTTGTCTGAGGAACTGTGTTTGCAGGTGCCTAAGGATAAAGAAATTGTAGTTGCCGGGGGATTTAGAGAGGAACTCGAGGTCAAGTCATCAAAAGGTACAACTGATTTGACACCTCTGAAATCCACACATGAAGAAGCCGACACAAGATTGGTGCTGCATGCCGTCCACAGCCAGTTTAATACAGTTGTTGTGTCTTCCAGGGACACTGATGTTCTCCTGCTTCTGGTATACCATTTTCGACGTATGCAATGCGAGCATCTCTGGATGATGTCGGGCACATCTAAGAAACGGCGGTATATACCCATTGATGCAGTTTTCAACAAACTACCAAGAGGCTCAGCAGCATCCTTGCTTGCATATCACACATTGACTGGGTGTGACACCACCTCCGACATCACGAATCACACCAAACGATCATAATGGAAGGTCTTCGAAGAACACCATGAATTGCTGAAGAACTTGGGCATTGGTGAACTCACAGAGGAAACCATCAAATCTTCAGAAACCTTTGTCTGCAGAATATACAATGTGCACACAACAAACTGTTGATGCAGCACAGCATTTATTGTTCTCCAAGACGGGAAAACCATAAGGCATCGCCCCAACAAGTGATGCGCTCCGTTTCCATTTGATGAGAGTACACTATCAAGCGATATGGAGAAATTCCCACTGCCCCACACTTGAACTCCCTGCGCCCTCTGAAATGGGATGGAGACTTGGGGAATCAAGACTGCAACCCATACTGTTGGCATTGAGTCCCATTCCAGACAGTTGCCTTGAGATGGTAGCCTGTGCATGTCGGAAACAATGCAAGACTCGACGCTGCACATGCCGGAATTCAGGATTACGATGCACATCAATGTGTGCATGCCAGCAACAGATTGATGATCAGACTCCTTGCCTGAATACAATGTGATTTTCCTAAAAGATGTTAGGCATTCCTGAAAACTGTTTATGCTAACTGAAATTTGTTCACGTAGCAGCACGATAGAACTTTGTTTAGTTTTTATGATTACAGACTAGAAACTTTAACTTCTACATTTCATTAATAAACATCGGTAACCATTAATTAAAATGCTTCAAATATGTCTTACTCATTTTTCTTGACCCTCAAAATGTAGGTCTAGACATCTCATTTGTCAGGTTTGCATGCATAGTAACAAAGTTACAGCAGAAAATAGATTTTTTGTTAATGGCAGTAGCTAATTAGCATAATAATGGATTTTTGGCAAGTTACGAATTTTATTAGCCTGTAGCTTTGATCCATTGCTCAAGGGACATTTCTAAGATGCGTACATGTGAACAATGTACATTTATTTATTTAAATGGTATAGTCGTGCCTGTCCCAAGAAAGTGCCCAAAATTGACAATTTGGCAGCCATTTTGTTTATGGTAATTAGATGGTCAAAAACTCAAAATTCAGCTTGGGAACAGGGCTCTTCTAATTCAGCATATCTTAATTATGTTAAAAAGTCATGTTCCCAACTTTAACTAAAAAGTGATTTTAGGATGCACATTTCTCAGAAATACGTCGTCTATTCTGTTGTATCACATGCAGAGTGATTAATCAACATGTGTGCCATCACTCCGATAAACTGGGCATCCCGTCTGCCGGCATTAGTTGGTGGACGTTAAAGACCCCACGGTGTTTTTCGTGAAGAGTAAGTGAGCCATTACCGGCACTCTTGTCAAATTCCAAATACCTGCTCTCACCTACAGGGGGTACTGCATCAGCGACACTCCGAGCAAATTATGGCAAATCGCAGCCACGTGCTTCATACGAAAGACGAAGCAGCTCAACAGGTAGCATTATGCACATGGCTGAAGCACACATGAAGATACAGCAAAAAAAGGTTGATCAACACAACCAGCATGACAATAAATAATTGGTTCTTGCATTATGCCTTTAGGGAGACTTGTGTATCCCTAGTAGGCCATGGGCCAGATATGGTCCACGTGCACCCCCCCCCCCCCACAACCCTTCGACCCCATATTTTTCTGAAGCCTTAAAGTCCTATGACCATGAATTCAACTGGTAACAGTGAATAAACTGGGACTCACTATCCATTTTCCAACCATATCTGACAGTACCCTCAAAATGTCAACTTTTCCTCAGTTTCACACATAAAAAATCCCCTCACTGATAAGATCTCTGCAGTTGCCCAATAAGCATTAATATTAACAAATTATATATCAAATAAAAGATTATCACATGCAGATTTTCAAAATAGAGTCATCTGTCAAATTTAATAGCGTTATGTTTGTCCCAAGAAGTGATGAAGAGGAGTACCTCGCCTTTCCTTTTGACAACTCAGATATCTGAAATAATAACGTATATTCATACTCATTTTACCTGACACAAACAAATAAATATTTCTATGATATCACAAATTTTACTACCTTTCTATTGATACCAAAATTGTCCCACACCAATTAAAGATGTACCAGGTATTACGTCTTAAACATAAGTACATCACTGTTGCAACACCCAACAAGTAGTCACCAGTAAGACGTAAGACTGAGAAAATATGCCTTACTTCACATAAAGAATATAAATTATGTTTATTTTAGAAAAACAATTCAAACTTAGTATGTCATGTCTACAAAATGTCATTGTGCATGGATTACGCATAATATTCAATATCGCTATTGTCATCACTCTCCAATGCCTGCTCTATATCATCAAATGCATCCATATCTGAATCCTCATCAGAGTCAGTGTCGTCAGGTGTGACTTCAGCAATGTCAGCCAGTTGCCGTGGGAGGACATCTCCTTCATACCACAGAGGATCAAGGTTACCATCCTTTTCCTCCCAACCATGTCCCTGACTGGCCTTCAGAATCTGTGGTTGTGGAATATGAGCAGTCTTCCAAATCCGTACTTGGTGGATTACTCTCCGAATGTGCTCGGTAAGAGCTCGCTTACAAGGTGGTAAGTTAGCCATATCCACATTCCAGTCATTAACCATCCCATAACGGAGTACAAAACTGTACAAGAATGCTTGCGTGCTGCTGAAGAGGCCACCAGAGAAGTTGGACAGCCTTATGTCATTACTACATTTGACTTGGTAGTGTGCATGAAGGCCTACCCATTAGTGTGGAACTCACCAGACAAGTATGAGAGCCACATAATTCTAATTGGCACATTCCACCTCGTATGCGCTTATATGAAGATGATTGCCAAAAAGATGGTTGGGTCTGGGTTAGCAGATGGTCTTCCAGAAGCAGGACTAATCAGTGGAGGATCTTTGGGTGGTGTGATGTCCGGGAAGAACTACGACAGAGCCCTACATTGTCACAATATTATGTTGGAATGTCTTGAAAGATTGCTCATAGAGGAGTACCTCAAAGATAAAAGCACTGATGATCTGTTCTCGTCTTTCTCTGATGAATCATCAGATAAGCTACGTGCCCTAGTAGATTCCCACAGCCAAGATACTTTGAGTGCTGTCTTGATGGACAATTCCATTGTCCAATTCATAGAGCAGTATGCAGAATTCCAAAAAGGAGTCGCAAATGGACGTTTGGGGAAGACTGCCCAGCTGTGGTTGTCATACATGGACCATGTCTGTTTAATTCTATCACACCTTGAAGCCGTAAAGACAAACAACTTTCTTTTGTATGCTGCATCCATCAGTCGCATGACGTCTCTCTTCTTCAGTTTCGGTAGACAGAACTATCCAAGGTATCTGACATATTTCTCTGTGTTTATAGCTAATATAGACAATTCACACCCAGGGGCAGTATCACTGATCAAGAGAGGAGCTATCAGTGTCACACGCTCCTTTATCCCTGGCAATCGTTGTGCAGTGGATAAAACCATGGAGGAGACCTTCATTAGGTACGCTAAGTCACATGGTGGTGCTGGAACCAGTGCAGCAGGTACATCTGGACCACTCACCAACTACCAGGCCTACCAGAGATGGGTTAGGACAACACATGCAAGGTCTCTTTATGTTGATGCTGCACTTGGAATGGCTCACATGCTGGACAGTGGAGAGGGAACAAAGTATCGTGATACATGTCCGACAGAGGTCACAAAAGGAGAGAAGTTGGTGAAAAGGGCCAAAGATGCCATCAGAAGATTTCTTAGTCCTTCAATATAGAGACAAATGATCAATTGTTGATACTCTCATCAGGAAGTGCTGCATCTGATGCTATTTCAGACGATGTTCTAAAGGCTGAAGCTGGTTGTGAAAAAGCACGAGATGAATTTATTGAAGCTCGACTGAAGAATAGTAAAGATTTCTTTGAGCCTGTGAAGAGACTGAACCTCAAAACTCTGAGTGACATGAACAAGGTATCTAAGATGAAGACAACCAAGAATAAGGTAATACAGTACAAGCAACAGGGTAATGTAGCCTTTCAACTCTTTGTAAAGTCACAAAACCAGGGCTTACAAGTCGATATGAAAGAACTGTTGACATATCCATTAACTCCCGTACCATACAGCATCGCTACAGCTTATGGATATTTTGCTAAGACTGACAAAGCAAAGGCATTTCAAAACCTGATCAAGGTTTGTAATGATGCTGATGTACCACCAACCAATGAAACATTGACTCTGTATGATGGCAATGCTTGCTTCTATTACCTGAAAGAAATACCAAGTCATTTTAGTCAGATATCTTACAAAGTGTTTGACATCATTGGAAAAACAGTAGATGTGGTATTTAGCACTGATCAATATTTGCCTGATTCAGTGAAGTCGATGGAGAGGCGACGTCGGGGCTGTGGACAAAAGCTTTTACATACAGGTGAAGCCATGAAGAGACCACCTGATTGGAAATTGTTCCTGTCAAATGATGAGAACAAGATACAGCTCATCAAACTTCTGCTTAGGCTCTGGAGTGGTGATAACTATGCATCAAGGTTGCATGGAAGGTGAGTGATCTTTGTATGTGAGGGCATCGCATATTTGCTCACATCTGCTGATGGCCAAACAAGAATTAGAGAGGAGCTACCACTGCTGAAATCAACCCAGGAAGAAACTGACTCTCATACGATACTGTATGTTCAGTATGCTTGACTCAGAAACGATCAATTTGTCCGAGTCAAAAGTCCAGACTCAGATGTATTTTTCATCCTTTTTTTTTCATCCTATTACACTATGCTGCCTCTGTTCATGGTACAACTGTCCTGTTTGACACAGGCAAAGGCAACAAGCAGAGGATGGTAAATGTCAGTGAACTAGCTACAGATTTTGGCCAGGAAAAGTGCACAGCTCTCATGGCACTCCATGCTTATAGTGGCTGTGACACCACTCGTGCCTTTCGAGGAATTGGCAAACTTAAACCTGTGAAAACTCTTCTGCGCTTTCCAAAATATATCTCTACTCTGGAGAAACTGGGCGATGCTTGGGATATTCCTGATGAGCTCATTGCTGAGTTGGACACCTTCACGTGTGCCATGTACGGAAGAGCGTCAAAGGTGTCAAAAGTTGATGATCTGCAACTCATTCGTATAAACGAGCTCTGTACCAGGCAAAGTCGTCTTGTGCCTTCAGGGAATGTGGATATGGCTAACTTACCACCTTGTAAGCGAGCTCTTACCCAGCACATTCAGAGAGTAAACCACCAAGTACGGATTTGGAAGACCGCGCATATTCCACAACCACAGATTCCAAAGGCCAGTCAGGGACATGGTTGGGAGGAAAAGAATGGTAACCTTGATCCTCTATGGCAGGGGTCGGGAACGTTTTTGACTCAGAGAGCCATGAAAGCAAAATATTTGGAAATCTATTTCAGTGAGAGCCATATAATATATTTTAAGACTGAATTTAACTAAATGTGAGTATAATAAGCCTCTGAATTTATTCTTTTAAATAATGTTGTTATAATACTCACCATTAATGGGACTTCTGGTGCTGCATGGATTTGCTGATGGCTTTGTAGTCTGGTTGGTACTTGGTGAGGTTAAGCTTCATGCAAGCGTTGAGGCTTTCATCCGTTAGACGTGATCGTAGGTTGGACTTGATGTTTTTAAGATGTGAGAATGACTGCTCACATGCATACATAGATCCAAACAAGGTCAATACAGCAATACTCACACGCTGCAGTGTGTGGTATGTGACAGGAAGCGCGTTCCAAGTTTTGATAATCAGCTGGTCTTCGGGTTGAAGTTTTTTTCATTTCTGTCCACATGTGCTTGCTCGCCAACTCCGCTTTCTGTCGTGCGATTCTTTCCAAATCTTCATTCAGTGACTTGAACTTATTCACCCACATGTCTGAGGCCTTCAGGTCAGCCACTTCTGCTTCAAAATCTCTGACGGAGACACCAGGAATGTAACTCAGGTCGGCTGTGTTCAGTGAACACTCGTTTGGATGGGTGATGAACTTAAAAAGACGAGTGTGCTCACGAAATTCTCCAAAGTGTGCTTTGAATGATTGTAGGAGACTGGATGTGAAGCTCGCTAACTGGTGGAGATCAAAGTTTTGAGTGGGCTCACTTGCTGTGCATGCATCTTTAAATTGTCTCAGTTTTTCAAAATGTAGTAAACGACCTGTTTCAAGATCCATGATAAAGAGCTCCAGCTTGTTTTCAAAAGCAAACACGGCTTGTTGAAGGGATAACACTGTATTTCCAATGCCTTGCATTTTCACGTTGAGCTGGTTCAGATGTTCAGTCATATCCACGAGATAGTAAAACTTGAGGAGCCACTCAGTTTCGGCTAGCTCAGGATGCTCAATCCCTTTCATTTCAAGGAAAGTCCGGATTTCGTTCAGGAAAGCCGCAAAACGGCTAAGCACCTTCCCTCTTGACAACCAACGCACATTGCTGTGCAAAAGCAGACCGTGATAGTTATTTCCAACTTCATCCAGCAGTGTTTTAAACTGGCGAGCATTTAAGGCTCGGGCAACAATAAAGTTGATCACACGAATGACCAGCGACATCACTTCGCCAAGCTGCCCATCACACATCTGAGCACAAAGTCCCTCCTGGTGTAGAATGCAATGGAAACTTAGGATGGGTCTATTTTCATGTTCACGGAGAAGCGCCACAAATCCTTTGTTTTTCCCCACCATACACGGAGCACCATCAGTACACACTGAGATAAGTTTATCCATAGGTAGATTTTTTTCTTGAGCGAACTTCATGAAAGACTTGAATAAATACTCACCTCTTGTGGACCCTTTTATTGGCAGAACAGCAAGACTTTCTTCATGCAGTGTATCACCAGCAGCATATCTTGCAATCACACTGAACTGCGACAAATGGCATACGTCTGTTGACTCATCCAAAGCCAGGGAAAAGAACGGCGCTGTATTTATGTCCTTCACTTGCGTTTCCTCCACTTGGTTTGCCATCATGATGGTACGATCATGAACAGTTCTTGCCGACAGAGGCATGTCTTGTATCCGTATGATTATCATGTCTTTGTTCGGAAGATCATCAAAAAGTTCATTGGCTACATCCAGCATGAACGTTTTAGCATACTCACCATCTGTGAATGGTTTTCCGTTCCTCACTATTGCTAAAGATCCAGCAAAGCTAGCGGAATTATAGTCACCTTGCCGGGTCCATACGCGGAGTTGCTGCTGGCTGGTTTGCACCCTGCTCAGTAGCTCTTGGCACGCTTTCTTTCTGCTGTCTCCCGCAGGGTATTTTGATGGAAAGGTAGCATGGCGTGTGTCGAAGTGCCACTTTATATTCGACCGTTTCATCGATGCAATTTTGTCATTGCAAATTAGACACACCACAGAACCTGCTCTCTCCACAAAGGCGAATTCTTCAGCCCATTCGTCCTGAAATGTACGATACTCCTCATCTTTTTTTCTTTTCGCCATCTTCTTCGTCGAAGGGTTAGCTTTGAGCAAATGAGAGAGGGAGATGTTGACCCAACTGAGGCTTGGCAAATAGTGAGTCTGGCTGGCCTGCGCACGGGCTTATATACTCGAGAGGTGCGGCACGGCCGGCCGACTCTGGGATAATGTCGCCTCAGCGGTGGCGCGTGATTGGTCGAGATGAATTCCGCTACGCGTCTCGGCGGCGGCACGTCATTGGAGGAACCGAAATCACGAGTCGCCTCGGCCGCATGACTGGACGAAACAAAAACCGCTTCAGCCCATTCGGAGGTGTTTTTTCTTCTCTCCTTCTACCAAGTTCAGCCCTGCACGTGAATGAAGCACGACACCATTCAAACTATAGGTAAAGCTTCCGCGAGAAATATTGGACTTTCAAAGTTTAAAACTCCAATTTTATCTGCGAGCCAGATGCAATCATCAAAAGAGCCACACCTGGCTCGCGAGCCACACGTTCACGACCCCTCCTCTATGGTATGAAGGAGATGTCCTCCCACGGCAACTGGCTGACATTGCTGAAGTCACACCTGACGACACTGACTCTGATGAGGATTCAGATATGGATGCATTTGATGATATAGAGCAGGCATTGGAGAGTGATGACGACAGCGATAATGAATATTATGCGAAATCCATGCACAATGACATTTTGTGGACATGACATAATAAGTTTCAATTGTTTTTCTAAAATAAACTTATCATTTATATTCTTTATGTGAAGTAAGGAATATTTTCTCAGTCTTACATCTTACTGGCGACTACATGTTGGGTGTTGCAACAGTGATGTACTTATGTTTAAGACGTAATACCTGGTACATCTTGAGTTGGTGTGGGACAATTTTGGTATCAATAGAAAGGTAGTAAAATTTGTGGTATCATAGAAATATTTATTTGTTTGTGTCAGGTAAAATGAGCATGAATATACGTTATTATTTCAGATATCTGAGTTGTCAAAAGGAAAGGCGAGGTACTTCTCTTCATCACTTCTTGGGACAAACATAACGCTATTAAATTTGACAGATAACTCTATTTTGAAAAATTCCATGTGATAATCTTTCATTTGATATATAATTTGTTAATATTAATGCTTATTGGGCAACTGCAGAGATCTTATCAGTCAGGGGATTTTTTATGTGCGAAACTGAGGAAAAGTTGACATTTTGAGGGTACCGTCAGATATGGTTGGAAAATGGATAGTGAGTCCCAGTTTTTTCACTGTTACCAGTTGAATTCATGCTCAGGGGACCCTAAGGCTTCAGAAAAATATGGGGTCGAAGGGTTGTGGGGGGGGGGGGTGCACGTGGACCATATCTGGCCCATGGCCTATAGTCTCTAAGGTATGCCTTGTGATCATGATGATTCATCATGCATGAACACGAATATAGAGTGAACAGTATTTGAAAGTTAAAAGAAAAATAGATAGTGAAACCCCAGCAAAAAGACAAACTCGTATCATCGTAAAGTCCAATATATGCTTCACCTTGCAAATATTCTCTGTTCTACACATTCAAAGAGTTTGAGAGAAAGAAGTGTCTCCGGGTATACAACCAATTTAACGGAAACCCTCATTAAGTTTTCAAAATAAAATGTTGAATTACTCGATCTGATCACTGTTGCACCCACCAATCGTTTGTCATGTTACATCCTTGGATGATGCACGCCAAACACCCCCGATCCATCATACCACCAACTGTGATCAATAAACCAATCAAATGCAATGATGATGAGACTTACCTGGCTTGCAAAAAAATGACCATTGATTTTAACAACAATTTGATCATTCTCATCAGGAGTTTGATCTCGAGGAACAACCACTTCTGCACACGTCAGATTTTGAAGCTCATTTACCTGCAGGGAGCCAAAAGGGAGTGATGTTCATTACAAAATTACTAGATCTGAATTTCATAGGCAAGACAACATCAATATATCAGTGCAGTGAGAGTGAAGTCTACCATGAGTGGTCTGACAACCAGCTGAAGTTCATTTAAGATTTCACAACTGATTCACTCACGAAAACGAAAGAAAATTCCTTCGGACAATCAATTTGTGGTTCAAGCGGCACAATAATTGGTTGGTTCAATGGCTCCTAAGCTTTTGCTCACCTATTGTAAAAGTTAAAAAGAAGCACTCTCTAATGTGGATAAAACCCAGTCTGAGGGACCAGAATATGTCTCCTGACAAGCACGCACTATTTTGACTCATAGTTATGATTGAAAGTGAACTTATAAACTTATTTTATCTCATTATAACTGCAATGCCAACATGAGTGTGAAACTTTCTGCTTGTTACATATTTAATAATCAATTCATTTAATTCTCTCCATGCCCATGACTATTTTTACTGGCCCCCAATTTTGAATAATTCTCAACAGTGATGAAAGTGATTACCGTAATCAAATGGAAAAACTTGTTGAATGGTGTTCTCTAAACAATCTCAACAAAGGAAATTATTGCTGACTTGTGGGGAAACAAATCTCCCATTCAACCTCAAGTTATTCAAGACACTGAAGTTGAAATAGTCACCTCTTTTAAATTTTTAGGCATACAAAGACAATGTAATACATTTCCATGGGCATGGAATGTTAATTTTGGCAACCATTATAAATGTATTCTCCTGGGTAGTCAGAACTCGAAAAATGATGTTGCCTTTTTTCTGTTGATCTGTGATGACCTTGACCCAAGGTCAAAGGGGAAGCACCGTTTTCAGCCAAAATTCTGTTTTTCCATTATTTCTTTTTAGTTTCGAGCCTAAACGACATGTCTGTGAGAGGATATGGTCAACATACTGTAAGTATCTTCAGAGATTTATGCTCTTGCTGGTTAACTTACTTTATCAACCCTTTCTGTGACAGTAGGCCTACACACATATGTGTCCTGAAACTGGGCCAGCATTAATGTACTGTTTATTCACAGCAAAGAATCTGCATGATTCTCCAAATCATCATCAGTCCGATAAGCATGTCCACGAAAAATATTGGTGCAAACTCTAAAACCTGCACCACACACACAAATCTTTGTGAAGTTCATATTCTGTGATCTGCAGAAGCAGTGGGAGAGGCATCTCATCTTGTTACAGCCACACTTTATTCGGTGTACGATTGCATATGGGGCAGGAAGCTGCATTGTTGGGATGGCGACTAGTCCATGACCTTACACTTTCCATCCATACTCTGTTACTGGTGGGAGCTGTAAGTTAGGCCCATATATAATCTTAGAACTACACCAATGCTTGGTAATGTGCACGAGTATAATAGCTTCTTTTGAAGCTCCTCGAGTGGGTGGCAACTTTTGGGCTTCTGATCATTTATTTGTGAACAATCTCCAATGGACGTCACCGACATCAGAAATGGATATCCCGAGCTCATATAGCTGACAAACTTTTCCAGACCTGCAGTTGTTTCTGGTGATGACTCATTGCGTTTCCCAAGGGCAGCAAATGAAGATACCACATCAGGGAAGACTTCTTCAGTATCTGCCAGCAGCTAAGCTTGCCCTTGGCAGCAAACTTTCCAGTTTGATCTGCTCCAGAGAAAGCATGGAAGCCTGGCAGTGCACCACCCTTTGCCTCACCCAGTGCATGGAATACAAGTGACACCAAGATGACTCATTTATTGTTCCCTGTCCGTGACAAAGCATGTGTCTTTGCATAGTCGTGGATAACATCTGATAATCAGAACTAGGATTTCTGAGGAGCTACGGAATTGCACATTCAGTCCCCAGATGCAGTTTACAGCATTTAGACTGTGTGGGATGATTCTAGTGTCCGTTTCTTCTTGCTTGCTGCAGAGGTGCTGTACGTCAACACTGTTGGACATCATGTCTTTCCTTGACGTGACAATCAAGGTCTTGGTTGTCTTCTTAAAGTGGTGCAAGGCTTTCTTTGTGTGGTACAGAGTTAGTTGGACTTTCATCTTTGCACTTGAAAGGAACTGTTTTGCTGATACCTTCTCTACAAGTGTGTTGTCTTCCACACAATAGACGATGGCTGGCTTTCCAAGTTTGCGCCTCACTCTTGTGGCTTCCTTCAGTGTTGCAAGACATCGTAGCGATCAAACACTCCATTCACCTCACAGTCATTGGCCTTGCTGTCCAGTGTAGCAGTGAAATGATTGGCCAGCTCTGCTCATTTTTTTTTTAATCCATGCTGGCATGGTTTGCCTATTGCATGCACCACAGCAATACCATCTATGATGGTGACCTCCTTCTGCGGAAGTTGAACATCATTGACTGAAACATTCTTTGGGGGAAACTTCCAGTATGGCCATGAGTTTGCTTTTGTCAATGGATGGTAGAAGCACGCCAGTCATGGAGTACAAAGCTTGTGGGAGTGAGATGAATTCATACTGACCAATGGCTTCCTTGTCATTCAACTCTGATCAGGACCTGGCAACAATTTGCATATGGGCAAACAGTGCCCTGTCATCCTTCAGCTCCACTACTTGATCAAGCAGTTTATGCTTCACGACCTTTCTTGCGCTTGCCCATATTTTCAGCTGAACCTTTTTATTCTTGCCCAGAGGTGGACCTTGTCACTAATGATGCGTTCTTAAACAAAGGAAGCGTACTCCTGGCCAATTTCACATTGTGTGGAGATATTTTTCCGCACTTCCTCTGACATGATGACTTTGGTGGTGATATTTACCAGGTCGTCATCCTCGTATGTCAGAGGGTTTGTAGAAGACTTGACATTTTTCAGACGAAGGATAATTCCTTGTTGTCTCGTCCACGCCACAGAAATGCAACTCTTATAATTATAAACAATTTTAGTATTTGTTAGATCTAGATCAGCACAGATCATCCTGTATTCTTGATATTTTATGTTATAAACACACATTTTTGGACAGTATGCCTTTAAAAACATCATTTTTATTCATCTTTAACTGAAAAGAACATACATATTTCATGAAGGTTGCATGTATTCCATATTCTGGCATAAACATATTGTTTAGGCAAGAAACTAAAAGTGGAAATCATGGAAAAGCTGAATTTTGGCTAAAATGACATTTCAACTTTTACCTAGGGTCAAGGTCATTAAAGGTGAACAGAAAAAAATGGAAAAATAATTTTTTCCAGGTACGAGGACCCAGGAGAATACATTTACAAGGGTTGCCAAAATTAACATGCCACACCCATGGGACCCCAAATTTGCCACACCACCCGCCCGCCCCCCCCCTACCCCTTCATTAGATCTTAAGTGTGAGATAAACACCAATCACTGTGTGATGAAGGCACTGCAATGGTTGTTCTTTCTTCGAAGGTTGTTCAACTTCGATAGTGTGTGTACTGATATTGTCTTTCAATGTCTGGTATGGCAGTTCGACATGGGACGACAAATCCTGGCAATAGGATAGTAAAAACTGCTTCATGAAATTGGATGCGATCTACCTTCCATCAAGAGCCTGCACTCAAGTCGAGTTACGAAAAGAGTAAAAGCTATCATCCGAGATGATTTTCACACAGCGCACATTTTTGAACTTCTCCGCTCTGGTCAACATTATCGTTCCATCAAGATCAACTGTAATTGCTTGCACGAGAGCTTTTATCCAACTGCAATCCACACAATGAATTTGTCTAAAGTTTTGTGAGCATCAAAAGAATGGATATGCAGACATGAATCCTTGCCAGTCATTTCATCAACAAAATGTTGTTTTAGAGATCTCCACACTCGT
>BROF01006755.1:7152-17207 GCA_024346535.1 Eptatretus burgeri
CTCTCTCTCATTCTCTCTCTCTCTCATTCTCTCTCTCTCTCTCATTCTTTCTTTCTTTCTTTCTTTCTTTCTTTCTTTGTCGTCGAGGTCGAGTTGTCTCTCCCTCCCTCTCGTCTTGGCGTTGAGCGACCTGTCGGTGAAGGCGCGGGCTGCTGGCGAGTCTGGGCTGCGCCTCAGAGACGCGGACGGGAGGCGCCGCAGGCGGTCTGTGATGGACCTGCGCGTGCGGACGAGGAGAGTGCCGGAGAGGGTTCACCGGCCGCAGTAGGGAGGTTTTCTTTTCTTGGGGCTTTTGTATGTGTGTTTGTGGCGCCAGTCCGTGAAGTGAACCTATTTAAGTGCCTGTATATTTAATGCTATAGTCGGTCGCAACGTCTTACATTTCTTGCTGTACATATTGCATGACTGCCCTTGCTTGTTTGTGTTATATGTGTAATAAATGTGCTTGTGAAATGTTTCCCGCTTGTTGCGTGCTTCCCCTCTTTTGAAAGTGCCATCTTGAATCGTGGAATGATTGGTAGTGGGTTTTAAACACCCGATAAATAATCTGAACCGTCGAGGTCGGCGATAACACCGCTGGGTTATCCCTGTAGCACTGAACGAACCGCTTAAGCGGTTCGTGTCCTAAGCCGACCTGCGGCGTGGTGCAACCCCTCGGTAGGTTACCCACGTGGGTATTTAGGTATATCGACATTCGGCGATTCACCCTATTTCGCGTGGGTGGAATGAGGACTGCATTCTGGTGAGGTTAAACCCCCACCCGTCACTGGCTCCTGGCGGTAGTTCCAGGAGGGTCACGACTGAATTGTCCGTCTGGTGGGCGACGCGGCTGCCATTAGAGGTACGCGGCCGATCGCACGCCAGGCGGGCCAGAATTCGCAACAATACATACACTCACATAAGCATGCACACCAACAGAAAACACCCACACTAGATACAAATAGAAAGCATACAACCCACACACCAACAAAAAGCATACACCCCCACCCCTACCCCACACACACACTCGCACCAGAAATACCTTAACACTTCATACTTACCAATACTGTTTGGACATCTGTTTCAAAAAAAATCATGAACCACACACACATATTAATGGATGGTGATGCTGTTATTTAGAATCTATCAATAACTTGAGATTGGGCTCATTGGTTCAAAAGGAATGCATTTGACCTGCAATGAGGCTCGGATACTTACCCTGTGCGCACGAAGTGAAAAGCAGGGTAAAGCAATTAGTTTCTGTCCGTCTGTCTGTCTTATCACTTTATGATCGAGGAACACCTTATTTAACTCAAATGTTATAGTTTGAACATGAATCAGAAGAGGAATAGGAAGACCAGTTTGACATTTTACAGTACTTTGTCTCTGAATTTGTCCTGATCGCCCATGTGCAGAGAGGAGTGATCTTTATTGTGTCTGCCTATCTGGCAGGTCAGGTCAGGTCAGGTCAGGTCAGGTATGGGAGCATGCACCAGAGCAGCGCGTCGCTGTATCCTCATGCCTGGCAGTCGAACAAAATTGAAAATCATTCCAAACAGGAAACTTCCTGTTTTTAAGGACATTATAAAGGACACAAACAACAGGCATGGAGAACTAATGCAATGTGCAAGATTGGGTGATGTAAT
Organism: Eptatretus burgeri; assembly: GCA_024346535.1. Taxonomy (NCBI): domain Eukaryota; kingdom Metazoa; phylum Chordata; class Myxini; order Myxiniformes; family Myxinidae; genus Eptatretus; species Eptatretus burgeri. The sequence continues at coordinate 8,778 of BROF01006755.1, forward strand.
AGACACTGGGGAAAATGGTGGTAAAACATGGAATAAATTTATTTAAATGCCTTTAAACCTCTTTAAACCCTAATTTAAATTTAATTATATATTTGAACACTGTACAACAAAAATTACCTTATTGTCACTTCCAAGAACCTCCAGTTTTGCAGTACTTGGATGTGTTCTATAGGGTGGTATATGTAACAGGAGATGCCAAGCACAGCCCCTGGGAAGTGGGCATAGCATGTGAGAGGGTGCAGTATCGGGGTGAACAAGAGGCTGCTGAAATGGCTATGTACGATGCCGATTGACGTTGCGTTCTATGATGATCAATATAGCGTCAATCTCCTAAACTGTGGCTCAACATCGTCTTATTACACATATAAGGGTGATGTATAAGACTGTTTCAGTAGCATTACACTTTTGGATTGTTCTTTTTTTTAATGTTCTTTAAAATCATTATTTTATTTAAATTGAAGTACGGTATTACACTTGAACACTGGGGTATTCTGTTCTGTGAACTCTCGAGTTATGGGATGTAATGTTGTCATTCAGAATGATTAGAGAACACATAACTCGCACAAAAATGTGTCCGATAATTACACTACCTCCACTAGTTTGTTCTTCGGAAGTAATGCAAAAGTTCATCAGTTAGTAATGTCGTTGCCATAAACTTTTACTTTTACAGTTAAGTTGTATCAAAGTGTGTAAGCAAATGTAGACTGATGTTTATGGGCAATCCTGTGTGATCATTCACCTCCCATCAATCACCACTGGGAAAAGAAGGTGGGGTGGAATTCGTTTTAAATGAAAATGGGTTTTTAATGTTTAGGGAATACAAAATTAGTTGTGCTTGGAATCAGAGGAGGTGTAATTTGTCAGCGACGTCTCTGGTTTGGAGTTTAAGACATTTTAAGGCTGCTGCTGAGATGAGACCTTTTTTTTAATTGCAAGAGTTTAGGCTTATTGAGTTGCCCCAACAACAGAGTGTGGAAAATAACAGATTGACATTGGGGGAACAGACAGACAAGGATTCCGATGTTACATCAGCCTAGGAAGAGGAGCAAGTGTTTCAGCTGAACTGATGCTCTGAGGTCGTAGTATGGTAGTTGGGTGCATGGCTTTCGCCATGGTGTTTGGTCATGATACTTGTGTGCCCAACAATGCTGTTGTACGCAACATAATGCTTTCTCTTAGGGGTTTGTGTGGGAAGCAGCGGAAGAGCTTGGTGCACTTGTGGTGTTTGCTGAACACCGCTACTATGGACAGTCACTGCCTTTTGGAAACAGCTCGTACTCTGTGCGTATTCAAGATGATGTTTGTGATCATGGTTACTTTGAGCTAATTATAGTGAATAACAGGCATGGATGATCATAAAAAATTGCCTTTTCAAAGAGTGGATGGCAAATTATACTGAATAATATTTTCGAGTGTAAGTTATGGAGTGCCTGGAAATTATGATATTAGTTGTCATAACAATGATTGTGTCGGTCAGGATGTAAAGTTTCTTCAGTACCTGTCATCGGCCCAAGCTCTCGCCGACTACGCCGTCCTCATCAGGCACATAAAAAGTGAGCTTCGTGTGCTTGCAACAGCAGGACTGGAGTTTTCTCCTTGGAATGAACAACAATGAGAATCCTTAAAGGAGTGTTTGCAAGTCCCAATTTTTGGCAACATTTATGGACATGTACTTCTTCTTCAAGGCCTCATCCGCATGACTAAATCAGCGTAAAATACAAACTTCACCTAAATCCTGTCTGATGTGTGATCACGTGCTATGCGGTGCACTTCAAATAATTGCCTCAATTTCATCACACTACATTACAGCGTCACACTGTATTTATCAAATTGAGTTAAAGGTGGAATGAGTTGCAATTTTAAGTTGAGCGAGAAACTTTCAATGAAGGATACGGATGTGAAGACCACAGAGATCACAGGCCAAACAGTCACCATGCTGTGTAATATATTCCATTTGCAAAGATTAATGACACATTTGCAATATTTGCCTAATTTAATCCCAGATTAGGTTGGCACTGGAAGCACAATATGAGCTCCATATCTTTACTTATTTGACTTGATTATTTTACGTGCAGGGTCTATGTGGACGTAGTATGTGGCGTAACCCTAAGGGGCTTCCTTGCTCCTGTTAAAAATAACACTTAATGTACTGTGATATATTTATAACTACATACATGATTATCTGATGAAATTCTTCCAGGTGATGGCTGCATGCATCATGATGCATTTCCTATTTATTTATAATATCTATCTTTTTTTTCAATTATAGACTTGGTCGATGTTCGTGGATGAGCCAGGACACAGAACAGACCAGGGCACAACATAACAAAGTTCACAGCAGGAGAAAGGGGAAATGCCAATCGCAGGGCAGAGGGAAAAGGTCGACTGAGATGGACAAACAAGGGATGCAGATAACGATGTGGATTTGGGAAGCATGCAAGGGATGGACAAGATGGATACATAAGCAACATTGTGGGAGGGGTGGGGGTGGTTTCATGGGTACAGAAAAGATCATGACTTTTGATGGAGGATGTCCTGAGTTGGTGGTGAACAGCTGTCTTGAAGACCGAGAGAGAAGCATTAGATCAAAAAGAATGTGGAAAGCGGTTCCACAGGTGGGAAAAGAGAGGAATAAATGAGTGGAGGAGAGCAAAGATTCTGGATTGAGGCAGTTTCACTAGGAGAGGGTTGCTGGTGGATCATGTGCATCCTGTAGATTATTTGGTGGGGGGGGGACAGAGCACTGAGAAGGCAGAGGGTGCAAGACCAGAAATGAGGTGGAAGAAGACAAACTACTGACCTGTCGGCGATGGTGAAGTGATCAGCCCATAGACTCAGCTTCATTCCAATGATCTTGGAAGCTTGGGATTTCCATGGCATCAAGCTGAGCAAGATGTGAGGCAGGGGAGGCAGCCCAGAGTTTAGAGCAGTACTCCATCAAGCTGTGGATTAACTATCAAACTATTTCAACTCCCAGAATGGTAGTTTTTAGTCCAATTAACTGTGCTAGGAGGATGACCTTTAGTAAATTTATTGATTAGCACGTACTGACTATACACTTTCTTACAAGAGTGAGGAGTTGGAATCATTGTTTAAATGTCTTTTTTCTTGCAACCCAAACTGAGTTTTCATTGTAGTTTATCTATGAGATTAATTTACTTCCTTTGTTTTGTGGCAGGAAGTGTGGCTGGAGCAAGGAAAAGTCCTGCTGTAGCAGTCGGTGGTTCCTATGGTGGAATGCTAGCTGCGTGGTTGAGAATGAAGTACCCACAAAGCGTGGTGGGGTAATTTCTACAGGGCAACCATGAAGGCCTCCAATGCTCATACCTGGGCATACCGACGCTCATTGATTTCTATCCTTTTGAACCCTCCCCCTGCCCTCTTCCCTGCATTCCAGTCATTTTCACTCTTTCTGTGGTATGTTTTGTATGTCACTCGATTAAAAGGTGACCTTGCAGTGACTCTGTCCATCGCCTCTTAACCTCCCTTTACCTCTTAACCTTTGAAACCTCTCTTTCACCTTTTCTTGTTTGTTGTCGGTTGGTTTGTTCCTTTGCTGTTTCATTCCCGCTTTCCCCTTCCTCTTCTTGCTGTGCTTCATTCAGCTTGTTCACCCCCATGTATCCTTCTCCCCTTCCCCTTGACATTCTCACATCTATTCTGTTGTTGGTATTTCCCGCTTTCCATTTTGTTCTCTTCCATTCTGTCCTAGCTATTCCATGAGCCCCGATCATGCACATACAAAAAAAACGAAAACATTTGCACTACCTTCTGATGTCGACCCTCACCAATTTTGCTGTGTCCCTTGCCAGAGCAATAGCTGCATCTGCACCAATTTGGAGGTTCTCTGGTCTCGCGTCTTGTGAGGGGTTTGCAGAGGTGACCACACGCACATTTAACCGCAGCAATCCAGCCTGCGCAGCCTCGGTGCGACGATCCTGGGCTGCAATAGACCACTTGGCCATTTCAGGTGTGATATTTCTGTGTGATATTCGAAGTTGTCCATGCTCCTCCTCTACGATGCTTACAGACAATCGTTGCATCATTTGATCTGTGGTTCACAGCACCTGTTCACACGTTTGCCACTGCTCACTGCGTCATCATGTCCTGTGCACAACTGGTGTTTGGAGTGTGGTGGACACCTTGGTGCATTAATTTGTCAGATATCCTAATATTTATGAGAAGCAGGATGTTTTGTAATAGTGATGTCTGGGATGGCTACCTTCTGAAGACCTGCAAGGTGGTGCACAAAATCATGATTTTTATTTTCTTTTTCCATTGGTAAGAGCATTGATTGGTCATGCAGTCCTTCACATCGTATAATCAAGAGATTCTTGTGGGGGAAAAGAAACTGTTTTGTACGTTTTGGAGGTGGTAATGAAAGGTCATCTGATAGACAGAATAGAAAGTTATAACAGTGTAACTATTCATGATGGTGACCTTTGGAGTTCAGGCAGTTCAAAAGGTAAGGGGTTATGGCAGATAAAGTAATCACTCAATTACATTGGCATCTCGAGATTAAAGAATTTATAACTGCATACCCATAATAATTAAATGAAAAAAAATTAATGATAAATATATACAACTCTGTTTTCAACACTTTACCAAGAGACTTTCAGAGATGCAGAGTGCATGTTTATGGATGTGGACATCCAGTTCAACACAACAAAACACACTGCAAATGGTTGGTTAGATCTAAAAAAAATTGAACATCTGTCGATTTAATGATGTTTTCGATCTTTTCTACCCCCGTTAATCCACCCCAAACCCACCTCCTTCAAATTCCCTGCTTTCCTTCCTGAAAGTCCCTGTAATGTCCATCTTGTATACCCCATGTTCCCCGCCACATCCCTCTCCCTTCCACAGATCTTCTCATGTCTCTGTTCCCCACTGTTTTGTCCTTCCCACTCTCACCTCTCTTGTCTCATGCCCCCCTTGCTGTCCGTTGTGTGTTTGCTCTCATATGAGCTTTGACAATGTATACAATATATATGTATGCATATATATATATATATATATATATATATATATATTGTTACGAATTTCGGTCCGCCCGGCGTGTGATCGGCCACGTAACTCAAATCGCGCCCGCGTCGCCCACTGGAACAGACAATTCAGTCGTGACCCTGCTTGGAACTACTGCCAGGAGCTAGTCACGGGTGGCTCTTTCGACCACACCACAATCGTGCCAATCGGCCACCCGCGCAGGATAGGGTTGTTCGCCAAACTCGACCTACCTAAGTACCTGCGCGGGTAGTTAACCAGGCCATCGTACCTCGCCGCTGGCCGGCCTAGGACACGAACCGCTTAAGCAGTCCGTTCCGTGCTTTAGTGATAACTGAGCGGTGTTATCGCCGGCCCCGACGGACGTGATTATTTACCTGGTGCTTACACCCCTCCTACCATTTCCTTCCGTGATGCAAGATGGAACTTTCAAACAAGGGAAAGGACGCAACGAAACGGGGAACAGTTCAACAAGCACATTTATTACACACTCACACAAGGCACGTATTTACAGCCATACAGTAAATCATGCACGTATGTACAGTCAAGCAAGCAAATGAAGAATTCACCACGAATGAAGTGTCTTTATTTCACACGCACACTTAGACAATTCTACTTATAAGACGGCGCCACCACATGCATTTACACAAAAGCAAAGAAAAACCACCCCCAAAGACAAGGGTGGCAGACAGGTCCGTGGACCAAATGTACGTGGAACCTGGATGAGCGGCCAGGTCCACGAGACCGAAGGGTCTTGCCCGCGCCCTCGTGGCACGATGGCGGGCAAGCCACGATGTCAGCGTAGCTGCACCTGGCTCCGTGCCCCTGGCGTGGCCGGTGAGCTTTCTCTGCGCAGGCACGTGTTTCACCGTCAGCGCCACGGTTGGGGAGGGGAACGGATGGGGTGACCGGCGCTTTCTTAGCGCGGAGCTCGGTAAGGGAGAGGGGAATTGCTGACGCTCCGTCCGACGAGTTGACGCTCTGGACTGCACTGGCTCCGGCGAACTCCTCCTGGCTGTGGCCTCCACTACGCCCCTTCTCCGGCGGCGGTCCCCACTCAGCCCTCTGATTCGCCTCTGAGCCCTCCTCCGCGTCCCTGCTCCACTCAGCAACTCGCCCTCCTCTCCCCTCAACTTCGACCTGAGCTCCGAGCTCCTTCCTCTCTGTCGATCGGCCCCCGTCTGCCTTTCTCCTTCTGCTTCGAGCTCCGTCTCCCGACTCTGCCCCACCGACACTGCATTGCCGACACTGCCCTGCCGACACTGCTCCACCGACACTGCTGCTGTCTGCCTCTTCAAGCTCCGTCCTGTTCTCCGACCCCTCCAGACTGCACTGCCCTGCCCTGCGTTGTGCTCGCGCTTATATAGGCCGGGGGAGGAGTGCATATGTAAATTTGTGGATCACAGCAGGTTTGGAGGCGGGGCTACACCACCTGGTGCTCAGCCATTGGATGGATGAAAAGTGGGCGTGAATCATTCCTGATCCGATTTCTTTTGTGAAAGGATCCCATTCACAACCCATGGCACGACGTTCGGGAGAAAGGCGAAGGTGGTGGGAGTTTGCTGTGGTGGTTTGGGAAGGGTGTTGGTGGTGGCGATTTGGTTGTTGGGGGGTGATTGGTCCAAAATAACGACAGCAAAAGAAAAACGGCTATCTCAAAGGATCGCAGCCCTGTGAACACGGAAATTCCCTCTAAACAATGGTGGGGAATTCTAACTACACAATTACTTATCGTCATAACTGATCTAAGATCCTTTATGGTGGTCTGCGAATTTCCACGGCCGTAACACTACCCCCTCCCTTTTTTACAGACTCCTCCCGAGTCGTCGAATTTTTGTGTGCCATGTGTAGTTCTCCCCTAGTGGAGTTTATCTTCGGATTCCTGAGTGCGACATTCATGGTATTCGTGTCCCCAAAATAAATAACCTACGGGCTGAGTCACTAACTCAACAAACCCACTCATACAGACGACTTAAATAAAATGCCGGTGCTAAGACATACATGCCAGGTGCGCACTCGTACACAATACACAACTTAACAACTTAACCTTTTAATTGTACACTCTACCATGGCCCAGGATCGAAGGACTCTGTGGGAAGAAACAACCGTCACAAGCAGAGGGCCAGGCTGCTCGCACACAGTCTCTGACTCATGCAATGCAGGTGACAGCGAACGTGGCCGGCTGCTCACACGCAGTCCAAGACCTCCCCCTTTTAAAATGAACGCAGCGAACACAACGGCGCACGGGCTGCACAAACGCAGTCTCCGTGTCAGCTCAAGTGACACACGCAATGAACAATGCACGGGCCGCCGGTGCAGGCCCGTGTTGCAGCTGCCATCAGGGCAGTCCCTGCAAATTTGCGCGGTGATCCTGGCGCACATGGCATTGAACAAAAAAGGGGGCGGGGGGAATGCAAAACAGAACGTGGCTGGTGGACATGGGCAGTAGGCATGGATGGCAAAGGTGAGATGGCAAAGCAAGGCAGTTGTAGCAACAGCCGGCAGATGAAGTGGCCGGCACAGGCCTTGAAGCAAACAGCCAGCAGACGATCTGATCGGCACAGGCTTTGCAGCAAACAGCCGGTCGATGAAGTGGCCGGCACAGGCCTTGCAGTAACAGTCAGCCGATGACGTGGCTGGCACAGGCCTTGAGCAAACATCCAACAGATGAAGTTGCCAGCACCTTGCCTTGAGATGGAGGCTGGTGGAGGGAGTGCGGTGGTGCTGGCCACTCAGAAGGCCGGCTCGGACCTACCTGACTGTCTCCCTCCCACCCTATCGCCTTTGCCTGTCTCTGTCCATACCCACTCCCTCAATTTGTCAAAACCCAATTTAGCCCCAACTTATTTTTTTGTTTATATCTTATTTCTACTTTCCCACTATGAATCTTCCCCTAACCCCATTTATCGTCTTTGTTCGGCTAACCTATCCTGTCATCTAGCCGACTCCCAACCCATACGTTCCCTTCCTGGAGGGGAATAAGGGAGAGCTAGCGTCCTGTGTCGAGGCCCAACTCAAGCCTCAGGATGGCCACCTCGGAGTTCAGCGATCTAACTTAAAGTGGGTCCAGCGGCCCACAACGAGAGCAAAGGGATGGATGGTGCGGAGGGGTACACTTCCTAATCGACCCTAACCATTAACTCTTAAACTACCCCGGGGCTTTCAACAAGCGCCTCTCGCTTAAACTATCGGTTCAAACAACCAATATTCCCGTTGCCTGTGTTGGTGTCCTCGCAAATTCCAGGCCATTCAAGGGGAACAGTTCAACAAGCACATTTATTGCACACTCATACAAGGCACGTATTTACAGCCATACAGTAGATCATGCACGTATGTACAGTCAAGCAAGCAAATGAAGAATTTACCACGAATAAAGTGTCTTTATTTCACACGCACACTTAGACAATTCTACTTGTAAGACGGCGC
>BROF01006755.1:18428-30135 GCA_024346535.1 Eptatretus burgeri
TATATATATATATGTATATGTATATATATATATACACACCAAGTCGTATAACACCAGGGGGTTGACTCAGCCTGTCATCCTTCCGAGGTCGGCGAAATGAGTACCAGTGTACTGGGCCGATGTATACCCCGGTTAAATAGGTGTACCAGATCACTGTGTCATCAGAGGCGACCAGGGTTGCGTCAGGAAGGGCATCCGGTGTAAAACATGTGCCAAATCACTATGCGGATCATATGGATGATCCGCTGTGGCGACCCCTAATGGGAGCAGCCTGAAGAAGAAGAAGAAGATATATATATATATATATATATATATATATATATATATATATATATATATATATATATATATATATATATATATATATATATATATATATATATATATATATTGCAATCTGTGGTTCACGTTCCTGGAAAATGCCCCAATATTCAAAACCGCGATGTTTGAAACCAATTTGCTATGGGAATAATGGGGTTAGGTTCCTGGGCTTTGAGAAAATATCGAGTATGGTGGACAGTGCCAAAATAAGCACATCATAATTCGGAGAAACAAGGAAAAAAGACATGAAATGTCACAGCCCCCATTGTTTTAATAATTTTGCTGTATGGAGTTAAACGGATAGCCCATATTTACGTAAACGAAAATGGCCGCCAGTCTACCAGCCGGCCACCTTTGATCAAATCACAAAATAAGGTAAGGTGCACGTGTATGCCATCATCTACTGTGCTTGTGCCAAGCTTGAAGAAAATCAGACCATGCATGTCTCAGAAATGGTTGGGGACATGTTTAAGTAACAAAATGGCCACCAGTCGGCCATCTTGGATCTTATCTCAAAAACAGAAAGACATGCATATGTAAGCCATCATTCATCATCTGTTTGCCAAGTTTGAATGACATCGGTGAATGCATCTTCGAGAAATGGTTGAGGATGTGCTCGATACTGGGGGTTTTTTAACAACTAAAATCTCTGCCAGTCTACCAGTTGGCCATTTTTAATCGGATCACAAAATAAAGTGAGTTGTACTTGTATTCCATCATGTTCTGTGCTTATGCCAAGTTTGAATAAAATCAGACCATGCATGTCTGAGAAATGGTTGGGGACATGTTTCAGTAACAAAACAGCTGCCAGTCAGCCGTCTTGGATCTGATTTTGAAAAACAATTATGTGCATATGGCAGCCATCATTCATTATCTGTGTGCCAAGTTTGAATAAGATCTGTAAATGCATGTCCGAGAAATGGTTGAGGACGTGTTCAATACTGGCTTTTTGTTTTTTCTACAACTAAAATGGCCGCCAGTCAGCCATCTTTTATCGTATCGCGAAACAAAATGATGTGCTCATGTATACCATCATGTGTTGTTTTCTGCCAAGTATGAATGAAATCGGTGCATACATGTCCAAGATATGGTTGCGGACGCACACATGCATGGACACGAAAATCGAGACCAAATCCATAAGCCCCCATTTTGGACTAAATCCAACGGGGGCTAATAAACTTGTAAAAAATAAAATAATGTGTGTGTATATATATATATATATATATATATATATATATTCAGGTTTGTGATGAAGTCATTAAATGTTCAGAAGCTATTAAACTTGCTCCCTTGCCCCCCTTCCCCCACCGTTTCCTCCCCTATTAATCTCTTAAGTAGTTTTCCTTTGTAATTTATCAATGTGTTTCTTTTATATGTCGTTCTTATAAACCAGTGAATAAATAAAATTTAAATCACCACTTGTGTCTATCATTTTACACTTCAACGCCATGCCATTTCATGATTAAAGGTGTGTGAAAGCCTCGTGGTGCGAGTTAACCATCACAGCTTAGTTCAAAAACTCTGATTGGTCCAAATGAAATCCACGATGACTGAATTGGTACATAAAGAGGTTGCCATGATCGGTCAAAACGCATGATATTCAAACCTGAGATATTTAAGGGGTTACTCCATGACAGCAGAAGCAGGTGTGGGGTACATTTCCAGAAACATGACAACAGAAAGAACCACCAATGGTTGTGTGTACACCTTATGAAGTGCAATAATGGGAAAGATTTTCAACTCAATGACAGTATATAAAGAACTGCCAAGGGTTGTATACACTTTGTGAAGTGCAAGGGGAAGATCTTCAAGTATATAAGTAAATGGCATAATATATAGAAGTAGAGGAATGGCTGAATAGCTCACATCATTGTAATTGTGAGCATTCCCTATTGAAATATTCATATCATCATCATAGGTGCAGTGCTGGAATTACCTTCTCTGCCGTCCTCGGTGAATTTTCAAAATTGCTCTCCCTATCAATAACCGCACTCCACCTTACTCGCTGCAAATTTCATCTTTGCATTAAAAATTGTGCTGATATATTAACGTACACCTTACTTGCAAGATGAAGTTCATTGTTCAGCTGATGATGATAAGTGGACTCAAAAAAGTCACAAATAGCAGGACAGTGATTTTTCAGGAAGCCAGCCAATAGTAAGTCGGGATACACAACTGAGAGAGGATGAAGCCCCACTCTGTATAATTGCTCACGCGAATCATAATCTACCTCTTTAGGCGAGCTGTTTGAATTGCATGTCTGCATCTCATTAGACCATCAAGAACATGGCTCAACACTTCTCACATGCTCCTCAAGTCATTCTTGCAATGGTAGTCGTCACAATTATGACATCACAGATAGGCTGATTCACCATCTGTTCTGCCCTTGCTTCAATTAAAAAAAAACACAAGGGTCTAGTTTCATGACAAAGCTGAACAGCATAGGCAAGCAGGTTCACGAACTATGAAAGGATATTGGGTAGGGGGTGGACATGCACAAGGAGGAAAAAACACAAAAAACAAGCAACAATGGCCTGGAGAGGAACAGAATGAAAAATAATCTGTGTGCGTAGAAGAGATCATGGATGTGCATGGCATATGAGGTATTGATAAGCAGCACATTTGAAGGAGTGAAGTGAGGAAGATGAGACAATAGATACAGGGAGACGATTCTACAATCAGGAGAATAGGGGAATGAATGAGGTGGGCAACCAGTCTCGACTTTGGGAGAATGAGCAGGTGAAGGTTTGTTGATGAACATGTGACCTGACGGTGGCTTAGGCAGGACAGAGGCAGGAGAGTGTAGGGTTTTATTAAATGGAGAAGAGCAAGTCTAGATGGTGGCTGTCAACTTTTCACTAGTGGTAGGACTACAGTCCTTAGGAATCTGACTCCTGCCTTGAGATTATAATGGGGTGGAAGGCCTTGTTTTTGACCATCTCAAGAGGAGAAAGGGAGGAAGCAGGATCACCCCCCAGAGTATGGGAGCAATACTCTGGAGCTCCTTACGGAACCCTTGTACTCAGAAGGATGAGCTCGATATGGCTCAATAATGCCTTAGCTCCATCGAGAATACCCAGATGGTGACTGGCCTTTGTTGCTAGATTGGTGATAACATCTTCCCAGGAAAGGGAATGATTCCATGAGACATACAATATCTGCGCTAGCTACAACAGTCTGAATGGACAGATCTGTGAAGTTAGACTGCAGACCACTATTGATGTATCAGAGGGTGAGAGAGGGGAAACGCACACAGGAGAACATATTCAGAGGAGATCAGGGACCAGGTGCTTTGGACCTGAGTTGGCTCAACCAATGCTCTGATCGCATTTCTGTAAATCCAGTTCAGCAATACTGACTTAGCGGGAATACCTAAAATCGAGCATCTCTTCTGAGTGTGACTGGGAGTTGGCGAGGACTATACAGTCCGCAACCGCTTGTCGGATTGAGACGAAAATCAGTGCGACTATCATGCAGAATTTTTAAATGATAATTATGACGTCATAGGTCACGTGGTGTGGCCGCCATGTTGAAAAAAACAAAAAACAGAAAAACTTTGGACCTGTATCTCCAAAACTGCACCAAAGAAAAAATTGAAACTTGGTGCACGGCAAGTACTCCTCATTGGGAATGAGTGAGTTTTTTTTAATGACGTCATAGGTGCCTTCGTTATGATGTCGTAATTGCATATGTACAATGCTACATCCAATCGGTATGAAAAATGTTAAGGGTCATCCAGGGATAAAATGGTCCACAAATTTTTTTGGGGGATGATCTCATCGGTCATGTGATTTGGCAGCCATCTTGTTTTGTGTTTTTTAAACCTTCAAAAATCTCTGAAATGGCTGAACCGGTCATCACTGACAACATTTATGAAGTGGCAGTTCTAATTATGTCTCTTATAAATTACGTACACAAACGCCACACAAAATACACTACACAAAACAAGTCCTGGTGAGGGTCTGCAATCTCTGGTTGCTCTTTTTCATATATATATATATATATATATATATATATATATATATATATATATATATATATATATATAGTGTTTTTTTCTCTCCATAAGTGTTGTAGCTATTAAGTGTTATAAAGGGCATTCGGAGAGACTCGTCTTTAAAAGTACAGAACAATAAGAAAAGAGTAAAGTAAAAGAAGGAAGATGGCAGAGTACGTGGTAGATTGCGTGTTTTACGGAAGAGATTAAAGAGGAATAGATGCATAAATGTTTGACGCAAACAGCGAAACAAATACTGCCTGGCACAGACCAATAAAATGAAAGGACAAGACATCGGGGAAGCCCTCTCAGTCCACTCACGTTTATCATGGTGATGGAGTGGGTAAGTAGGAGGGTAAAAATGAAAGGTAATCTTGGGAGGATGTTGTATGCGAATGATCTGGCTGTTGTGGCGGGAGATGCAGGAGGTACTGGCAGAGCGGAAGGAGGCATTCTGGAAGCGTGGACTGAGGATGAGTATGCAGAAGACTGGGGTGATGTGGGTCTGGCAAGAAATGCATATCAGGTCAGAGGGGGAAGGAGATCAGACATGGAGATAGGTCTGAGTATCTGGGGGTAACAGTGACCTGGGATGGTAGGTCGGAGGCAGTGGTGCGGACGAGTGTATGGGCAGGTGTGAATGCTTGGAGGAGGGTGGAGGGATTAATTGCAGACAGGAATATCTCGAGGAAATTTAAAGGGAAGGTTCTGATGTCGTGTGTAATGCCGAGCGTTGTACTTTGTTACCAATGCAACGAGCTTTGTGCTGTGGACGTGTGAAAGGCAAGAAGGAAGAATAAGGAAGCACAGGGGAGGAACAATGTAGGAAAGTAATTCGGTGCTGGTCTGGAGGATTAGTTGTTTACGGTGAGCGGCAGATGGTTGGTGGTCAATATAAGGGAAAGGGGTTGGGGGAGGGACACTAGTTCTCCATGTAAATGAGAGTACTGTGTAGCGCCTTCTGGTGGTGGTGGCGAGGGTATTACAATTACCAAATTGCCTTTGGCCAAAAAGTGTAACTTTTTCAAATTTCCCTTCCTGCACAATTACCAATATATACATACATACATATATATGAAAAACACGGTCAATTCGTCCATGAAGCCTTGTGACTACATGTCTATTAATTATGTACTGTTTGAATGTCAATTGCAGCCTCACTTCACACACTTTACGTCTATTAATTATGTACTATTGGAATGTACTGTTCGACCCTTTTGACTGCTGAGATCCCTTTGACCGTTGAATACCCTTTAAGACCCCCAAATAACCTTAAGACCCCGAGGACCCATAAGGCCCAGAAGACTCTGATGACGCAAAAGTCCTTGAGGAATCAAAAGACCACAAAGATCCATAAGACTCCAAGGACCAAAGGACCTAAAGTACCCCAAGGACCCCAAAGACCCAATAGACCCCGATGACCAAATAGACCCCAAAGACCCAATCGACCCAGATGACCCAAAATATCCCAAAGACCGAAAAGTCCCCTTGGACCCAAAAATCTATAAAACCCAGAGGACCCAAAAGATGCCAAGGACCAAAAAGACCCTGATGACCCAAAGGACCCAGAGCACCAAAAAGACCCACAATACCTCAAGGACCCTGAAGATGCAAAAGACCCTTTAAGACCCCTTTTTCCTTTAATACCCTTAAGACCTCTTTTACCTTTAAGACCCTTTTAACACTTTAGACACCTTTTGATCCCATCACCATTTAGACCTTTTATACCCTTTTGACCCCGAGAACCTTTTGACGTTTACACCGCTTAAGTACCTTTGGACCCCTCAGACCTAACACCATTCAGACAGATGAGACAGCTTAGACCCTTGATCATTTAGAGCTTTAGACCACTTGGACCTTTTTATATTTATCTATATGTATAAACGCCATTCTTGCTCTTTCTCTTTCTCTCTCTGGTTTTGTTCCTTATGTACGTACGGCCACATCTTGAAAGTTACAGACTACAAACTCGAGGTACAAATACAGCTTTGTGTGGGAGGTAGCATAAGCTATGTGGCTGCGATCTCATGTGAGGGTGTGGGGGGCCAGGGGTGCGTAAATTCTCGATGTAAATTTGCACAATGTAGTGCCACCTTGTGGTGGTGGTGGCAGAGGGTATAACAATTTCCATTTTTACTTGGGCAATGCTGAGGTTAAATTACTCTTCGCACAGGTAAATTTGTCCTCCTTCCATAAACACAAAAACAAAACGGAGGAGCCTGGCAAAGCCTGTCATCGTGTTTGAGACATTTCTAGCAGGAAGGGGCACCAGGATGGGCGGGGGGAGCAGGGAAGGGAGAGGGACGTGAGGGTGGGGAGACGGGGAGGAGGTGGGGAGTAGGGGTTAAAGCACTCCATGCACAGGTATACCTGTTTTCTTTTCCTTCTCCTTGTCGCCCAAAATTTTTGGCAAACAGGATGACTAATTGGTCCATCAGCAAAGTGACAGTTAGGCTCTGCTCATATGTATATATAATTTTATTTTAATTAAAATATACATATATATTTATATATACAGTACAGTATTGTAAATTTAGCAAATATAAATATGTATGTTCCATATTTTTATTTTTATTGTGTGTGGTCTTTCACCATTATGGTGGAGCTTGCGTTTTAGTAAATGTAAAGCCAATGCCATATATTGGTTCACTGATTCGAGCTTAAAAGCCAATAAATAGGTAATGACGATGCCGTTGCAAATGCAAATAATGTTCACAGACTGTATGATGTAATTGAAATCGGTTTTTCT
This sequence comes from Eptatretus burgeri, assembly GCA_024346535.1. Classification (NCBI taxonomy): domain Eukaryota; kingdom Metazoa; phylum Chordata; class Myxini; order Myxiniformes; family Myxinidae; genus Eptatretus; species Eptatretus burgeri. The sequence goes on from BROF01006755.1 coordinate 25,496, forward strand.
GGAACACCCTGTGGAATATATCCTAGAATTCTGGAGGTGAAAGGGATTCTGCTAATAGTTGCTATGGTAACTAGACCCTTAGCCTTTTCTCACCACCCACCGGTGTCTCCCCCCTCCCTCGCTGTATGTTTGATGGCTGCTTGCGTGACCCGCGTATTAATTATTTCCACCATTCTCTCTGCCATTTCTCAAAATGCAATTCTTGCAAACGGTTTTTGCTCAGCTCTTCATTATTTTCAATGCTGTTGCTATTTTGGTGAAATTGTGGAACCCTCAATTTTGCAATGGTCACCAACGGATAACATTTAAAATTGTGCTTTCTTGCTCAGACTACGTTTATTGTTCATCATATTTCTTTTGATCCTAACTATAAGCTGCCATTTTGCATGCTTGGCAGGTAGAACATTGCATCATTGACTATACCATCCTTTCAAAGTCCATGCTAAGCCGTCTGCCCTTTCCGTTGACATTTGCTATTGGACATTAAAGATCATGCAGTACCTTTTCAAGATTAGGAGATAAAGACGAGGATGTACAGAGTAGCTTAAAAATCACCAGTATATGCTGAATCAATTCCATATTCCTTCACTGACTGCTGCTTAGAAGGCAATGACAAACAACCCTGTGTGATCCTCACCACAGGGCTGCTTCAGCAGATCCTCCATGTCCTGCTCGGAAAAATGCAACTTGAACTTGAATTGGATATTTCTGTCAAAATTATAATTAAAAAAAAAAATTGTTTTGATGATTTAAGCAAAAAAGGGTGTTGGGAGGGCATATCTACAGGCAATCGTGTCTATCGTTGTGATCACCGGTCATAGTAGGACAATGTAGAACACTTGGACAAATGATGGGTGTTGCGACATCCCTGCTTGGACAAATTGATGCATTCAGATTGTCAAACCTTGTAAGTGTAGATTAGAATGATTTGTGCAATGTAATGTTTGGAAAGGATGTGTTTTAGGGCTGTTGGATGGTGCTCATAATGTTTCACTAAATTTTTGTCTTCTCTCACTTTTTTACCTCTTGCTTTTTTTAACAATGATTGAAAAAATTTGTACAAAAAAAACAGATGCAGGACAAAGACATTCCTAGACATCAGTGTACTTGATATGCATTGCAAAGAGGTTAGTATACAATGGACAAATTTCTATTGTATACAGGATTTGAATCGGAGTTCCCTGCATAACTCATTGGGAAAAGACTGGTCTTTGGGTTTGGATTTGGAATTGAAAAGGAAACGGGCTAACCCAGAGTCTTTTAACCTCTTCCTTGAATTTCCCACATTTCCCCCATCTTCAAGCTGGTGGTCTTCGTTTCCTCGAGACAGAGTTCCGCCTATGTGCTTCGCTGACTGGGTTGGCCGATGTCTTAGCACTGAAAGCTTGGCTTGCCGAAACATGGAGTATGGTCGCCATGGTTGACTATCCATACCCTGCCTCCTTCCTTCAACCACTACCTGCGTGGCCAGTGAAGGTAAGCAGTATTGGGGCTGACCTGTATTTACACATTACTTGTGACATTATGAAGATATACACCAGGGTATGAGTGTGCAGACCTGGACCCACATCATCATCGTTACTGTCCATCAAAATACATTAGGCAATCTATGTATAATGCGTCTTTCATTTGATGTTCTGTGCATACTTGCTCACGAATGAAACTTCATTACATCATAAAGTGGGATCACATTATTCCTCAGGAAAGACCTCTCAGGGCTCGTGGACTCATTAACTGCTGTGGGTCGCCGTTTGCATGCAGATTAGGACCCGACGTGTCATAATCCATAAGTGGAGTGCTAACCCAATCTGTGAGCTCTCAAGCAGCTTCCAGTGCCAATGTGTTTGCAGATCATATTATATTACTCAACTGTCTAGTTAACTTTTTGATCGGTTCGATGATCTCTGTGTTGTGTGAGTGTGAAGGCAAATGCCCACAATTTTGTGGCGTGTTCTGTGCAGGCTATTTGCACTCATCTCACTGATCCAACCTTACCAGATAAGGATCTTGTGCATCATGTGGCAAGTGCAGTCATGGTATATTACAATTACACAGGAGCTGTGCCCTGTCTTAACATCACCCAAACGGCTACGCGAAGCCTTGGTGTGACTGGCTGGTGGTACCAGGTAAGGTCCATATATTAATAAAGTAAAACATCTAGTCTACCTTGTCCAGCCAAGCATTCCCTTATCATGCTTGTCTTTTGTACCATGTAGTCATGTACAGAACTGGCGATGCCGATGTGTTCTAATGGAAAGTCAGACATGTTTGAGGATCATCCTTGGGACCAGGAAGCATTTTCAGCTGAATGCCAACGTCAATGGGGTGTTCGTCCTCGATTTGATTGGCCACTGGTTTTGTATGGCGGTCACGACATCAGCGCACATAGCAACATTGTGTTCAGGTGCGACACAATTTCTTGCTTCAATCTAATTGTCAGTTAACCGTCGAGTGCCAGCTACAACCCTTTTCACGTTTGTTTTGCAGTAACGGTTTGCTGGACCCCTGGTCTGCGGGTGGGGTGTTGCACTCACCTACCCCAAGCTTGGTGGCTCTGATCATTCCAGATGGTGCACACCATGCAGACCTTCGTGCCTCAAACCCTTTGGATCCCGTGTCATTTCGAAATGTTCGCCGTGCAGAGTTGAAGGCTATCCGAGCCTGGTGTGGACGCCATGGACCATCTTCACTCCACAATCGGGCTTTCTCAAAGTCCTGGTTGCACACCTCATCCATTTAAAATCGTACTTTGCTCTCAGTATTTTAGCTCACATCCTTGTAAATGGTGCATTGTGGGTGCTTTCATGCATCATAGCTCTCTCAGTGTATTTAATACCCATAAACATACTTTTTGAACAAATTGTAAGGACATTAGTGGGTGATGAACAAATGGGGAATTTTTAATTGCAACCACAATATTGTTAACTGGGCGAATCCAAGTTGCTTTCATGTTTTACCGAGACTTTCACTGCTCTTCTACTTCATCAATGGCCCTCACCTAGTGCTCACACAAACCTCATCAATGGCCCTCACCTTGTGCTCACACATCTTAGGCTCATCTTATCCACCCTTATCATAATCAATCAGCCAATTCTCTTTCTACTTTTGCAAATGTTTTCTTTTCTCAGAATTTTTTTTCTTTGAACAATGAACTTTTTCTTTTTGATTATTCATTTGTTTTGTTCATTGGTCATGTTGGCTCAGGTTAATAAAATGTCATCACAATGAACGATAATAATTAATTCATTAATAAAGCTAAACTAGTAATCAAAGTTTCTCGAATGCCAATTTTTAAACGGGGGTATTGAACAGGTCATGTAAGGTACGTGGCAGAGCCGGCCAGAGAGTGGCATTCTGTATTTTTTGTATAAGCAAGCCCAACCAATCAGTTAATCATATAATTCAGTTTCTTACAGTGAAGGATTGATTTTGTTGGTGAGAGCAGTCAATAAATACAAAGAGCACTTGTTTCACTGGTCGCTGTGCAATTGCTCAAAATTCTCCGCATAGAAATTTGGCCTGAAATTTGAAACTTCCAAACCTTTTCCTGCCATGTGATGAATTCTGGCCAAATCTGCGGCCTTTGTGGATTGCATCGGATGAGAATTTTCAGGTTGAGGAAAAACTCGAATGGCCATAAAGGGATGAAGAAAACACAGGAGAGATCTCCATAGCTGTGTGCGTTGGAACGTTGCCCTCAAAGAAGGGTGCAGTGTTCAAAAGTTTACATGCGAGTTAAGGATGAACAGGGAATTAAATGTGGAGAGTTTAGGAGGGTAGGTGCAAGGAATGAATGTAGTTGAAGGAGAAAAGGACAGTGAAAGCATTTCTGGTTGAAATGGGGAGAGAAAACATAGGGAAGGGGAAGTGATGGAAAAAGAGGGGAAAAGATAATTAATAAAATAGAATGAAAGGTTTTGAGAGGAGGGGGTGGAGGATAGTGAATGATGATAGGGAGGAAAAAATGGGGAAGGGAACAGGGCTGTGAAAAGATCTGGATAAGTTGGGAGAGGGAGAGATGAATAACAGGATGAGGGGAGGGGGAATTGAGTGGGTGTGGGGATGAAGGAAGACTGTGAGAAAGTTGGGAAAAGAGGAGTGACAGTGACTGAGAGGAGGAGAAAGTGGGAGAGGAAAAAGGGGCCGTATAGGGAGGGAGGGGACGTGCGGGTGCGAACGTTCCAAAGAGAACTTGTTGAAGTTTGCTCGTGCCATCGCTCCGATCAGACTTTTCGTGCCTTCACTGCAATGGGTGAGCATCGTACTATGTCTTGGAGCGACACGTACCCTTTATGCTTCCGCACCGTGCGCTTTCCCCACACGGTTCCCGTCCATGTGCACATGGTCAAACGTTTTACAACTTCTTCTAAAACTTCAGTCTGACCAATTTGAGCCACGACCCCGACTTTGTTTACTGACGTTTATTTCTTCGTCTTGCTGAAAGTGATTGCAACTCTTTGCTTATGCTAAATGGTTCATGTCGTGATGGTAAAAGTTCGCTCTGTGGGTTCTCTGATGTGTGGGTCACTCGTGGACATGTGGTGTGAGGTATATGTATATGTTTGCATATATATATATATATATATATATGTATATATATTTGTATGTATATATATATATGTGTATGTATGTATATATAT
>BROF01006756.1:16223-33401 GCA_024346535.1 Eptatretus burgeri
TACGCCGCTCGGAATCGCGCACGGACAAGCTCGCCTCGGCGGTTTGTTCCGTACGAGATCCGTCGAGGGTGGAATACCCCGGTAGTTGGATCACGTGGGTATTTAGGTACATTGAAGATTGGCAATCAACCCTTCCCCACGTGATCTGCCGATTGGTGTATTTCAGTTCTTGTACAAGGACCCGTCGCTCGGAGTTATCCGGGTGGCGATCTATATTCCGGGCGATCGGTCAGGCCGACTCGACTTGTGGCTCCATTCAGAGCGGTCGGTTGGCGGCCGACCCCTGGCCTGTAACAATATAAATAATACATATATACCCATGGAGGAATGGGGTTGGGAATCATTTATATTACCTTTCATAGTCCAAGAGTCAATTCTCCAAAGGGGGCTAGGAATAGGGAGGGGAGTGAGAGAGAGGAGGGGAAAGCGATGCTTCACCTCGTTGCTATGCAATCCGAGATGTAGGGAGTGGGAGTAAAGAGGGTGGGGGAGGAAGTAGGGGGAAGTGGGGAGGGGAATGGGGTGTTCTAGACTTGCGTTTGATAGTAGTGGGACTTGAAGAGGTGGGGGTGGGGGGGAGGGAGATTCAACTTGCATTTTGGAGGGGGGACTTGAGGTGAAGCGAGGTGGAGGGATGATACCGTCTGCCAGCATTCATACTGGTATAAGTATTTCCTATAATATTGGGTCATTGGTACATTTTGCTGATTCTGTCCCACGTTGACTTCCTTCCTCCTCAGTATCATATTCTAACAGGTGAGCACCCAGGGATATTGCCCCTGTGGTGGAAAAGAACCCGATTTCTACTCTGGTTCACGCATACAAAAGAGAGTCTTTAATTTCGTATATACAGAGGAAGAAAATTCAATGATTCCCTTTAGCATTCAAATGAACTTCACTAATTAGAAGCCTGAAGCAATCCCTCTTATACTCATTTGACATCCAAAAAATGGGAGGGTGAGACATTTGGCAATTCAACTACGGGAAGAGCTGACAGGCACAAGGCAAAAGTTTGCAGTGTTATGCTAACAGCCTGTTTCTATGCATGGAGCAGGACCTTTTTTAGGTCATCTCTTCGAGCATGACCTAATAATATGGGTGTCGATGTCCTTCGATCCGTCCGTCCGTCCGTCCGTCCATTCACAATGAAGTTGAAGCGGGAGATCTTGTCATTAGTGATCCTGATGGAGGTCGATGAGACGTACACGATGGTATGACTTTCAAGATCAAGGTCACAAGGCCTTTGAAGTTGCGAAAATGACGATTTTCAAATTCTATCTCCTCCACCATTTCTCAAGCGATCTTGAATTTGATTGTAGCATATGAATGTATGGGACAATATCTAAATTTGATCAGGCCGGATTTTCGATATTCGCTTTCATTTTCGTGTCACGTGACTTCAAAGTTGGTAAAAAATGCGAAAATGACGATTTTCAAAATCTATCTCCTCCTACATTTCTCAAGCGATCTTGAATTTGATTGTGGCATATGAATGTATGGGACAATATCTAAATATGGTCGGGACGGATTTTCGAATTTCGCTTTCATTTTCACATCACGTGACTTCAAAGTTTGCAAAAACTGCCCTACCTTCAGGAGGCTATATATTCTCTACTGGGCATGGTAAAAGTTAGTGAATGGTGACATTGCATAGCAGCTGACCTTGTCTTTCATGTCCATTCGAAAGAATACCGATATCTTTGAATACGTACACGTAACGTGACTGAATTTTGCGAAAACCGCTTCATGAAGTTGCAAAATGATGATTTTCAAAATCTATCTCCTCCTACATTTCTTAAGTTATCTTGAATTTGATTGTGGCATATGAATCTATGGAACAATATCTAGATTTGTTCGGGCCGGATTTTTGATATTCGCTTTCGTTTTCGCGTCACGTGACTTCAAAGTTGGCCAAAAATCCCTCCTGACCCGAGAACACTACACCCTAGTAACAGGAACTCATGCTTGTTTCTCGCAGAGATGACCGTCACTCCAGCACGCGTGTATTTTCATAGTAAGATATTCATTTATCAATATGGAGGTCAAAAGACTGTCGGGAAAAGGGAAGCTTTACTGACAGCCAATTTGACTCCAGTACAAAAATTAAATTTATAATGTACCAGCGACAAGTGAATATAATTGAGAACACATGAATATAATCATTTTTCTTCCACATCCTCCCTTTTTTCCTATCAGGACAAATTTGAATAATTATATTATACATGATCAACATACCCCGTTCCTAAAGGAGAAAAGATATCCCTTACACAAGTTCAACCACAATAATGGCAGCGAGCGCTCATCGGAGAAGAATGCTAGATGATTGCCATTTCAGTAGTTCCCAGTCAGGTTAGTGAGTGTTTCCATTTAATTCATGGCATATTCTTCAGCAGGTGTCACAAATTGAAAAGACGTGCTACCTGAGGCCAGAAGATAAGCGGGTCAGGGTGTAGATAGAGCAACACCCAATGGGAAACACAGTCTAGGCACTCCTTGAGCTGCAGAGACTGTTGTTCTTGGCAGGTATGAACTTGAGCCTGACACTGGGTTGAAGGAGATGAGGACTCGAGATGTGACCCATAGATCCAGCCCCAGCAGAATTTGGGGACTCGTAGCAGCAGTTCGTGCAATTTGGTTTGATTCGCCAAAGCCAGCTATGCACGTTGGAGGTAGCCGCAATGGCCCCATGAGCCCCCCCCCCCTCTCGCAACATTGGGCGCACATTGTAGATGACTCGCCGTATGGACCTTCAGGGCCTTCCTTGTGCGTTATGCGACCACAGCAAGTTCACAATATATCTGCAGAGCAAGGGTTTTGCGAGTGTGGTCGGGGTTGCTCTGACAGGCAGGCACCATGCAACAGTGACGTTAAGTCTTTGCCTTGCTGGGGTTTGACTTGTCCATTCTTCTCTTCAGTGGGTTTTTTTTAATACTTTTTAACATGCTCATCTTATCTCCTCAGGAAGGGGGTTGTGTCGTGATCACGTGTTGCATGCCTAATCACCCAAATCTGGGTTCGCCTCATTGTCCAATCTTTCGGTGGAAGTTCTTACAAAGCTTCATTGGACGAAATCGCATACTGCATAGTTCAACTGCTCTCAACACTCCGAAACAAACAAAATCAAGGTTAAACACTGATTAAACACGCCAATCAATAAAACGTCGTGGGCCCATGTATTTCAATGAGACTGACAAAGGTTCTTATAGAAGCATTTAACTTGCATTACATGTTGTATCAAAATTTTACCTTTCTCTTTTTTTTTCACACCTGAACGACATGTTAAAATCTAAAGAAATCTCCGTTGTATGTATACTCAAAACCAATCATCTCATTTGTTATTTGCACAATTCTAGAAAGACCTCTTCAGTTTGTACCATTAAATGTGGAGTAATTTTCCTCTCAAGGCATGAGGAAACCGGTGACGGTGCCTTTAGTGAGGGCAATGTTTGAGTATCACGAATGAAAAGTAACATGTCCAACAAAAATCAACAATTTTGTCCACCAGCCTCCAAAGATCCCTTTTAGTCAAGAAAAATATTCCATCATCTGTATAATAATTATGAAAGTTAGCTTCTTCTTATTCTTTAATTTTCAATGTGTTCTAACAAATAAAATGGGTATTATTTAATGCTGCTTGTGGTGTAATTGCATAATTTTCAGTAATATAATTCTTACACTCTGACTTACTTAACATTCATTTCTCTAATGCCTTCTGCACTAGGCATGATTCTGGTTTATCTTTTGTTTGTCTTTCCATAAAATATGGAGGGCATCTTACTTAAATTACAGTCAGGCCAGTTCCAGCTACTAATCAGTGAGAACAATACAATTGTCATACATGGTACAATTCCTAATTCCATTAATTGATTTCATAATTGCTGGTCTTGCCATCTCTATATTACGAAAACTCTCATCTTGTATGTATGTATGATCCCGAAACCAAGCTGTTAGCCAAAACGGTACACGATAACGCAAAATTTTAGGGCCACCTTACTCACCATTTGCCTGCGGTGTGCAGTATCAAGTTTCGTTCAAATCGGGCAACGAAAAAAATCTACTCCCGATTCAATCAAGTACTCTTCGGGAGAATTTGATCAATGCAAACAACCTCAGCGGTAAAGTTCGCTGGAGCTATCTTTTGTTTTTTTTGAAATTATTTATTTTAAAATCTCAAACATTTAGCAGATAAAGAACGATTTATTTTTAAGCATAAAATATACGTCACCATGTTGATCTAATAATTCCGTGTTCATTAATAAATAAAATTGTGTTTAGAAGATTACGCACAATAATTTCTTCAACTTTCTTTTCTCCGTTTTTTTTCACATTGATGCGCGGTATCAAGTTTCGTTCAAATCAGGAAACAAAAAAAATTATTAAAAAAATCTATTTCTGATTCAGTCAAGTACTCTTCGGGAATATTTGATCAATGCAAACAACCTCAGCGGTATAGTTCGCTGGAGCTATTTTTTTTTTTTCTTGAAATGGTGTTTTTTCATCAACCGCTGTCACAACGGGAACCCAACGGGTTCACGGGTCATCTGGTTCTTTCTATTGCTGCATTATGGCTATGTAAATACCATGCTGATTTACCTCATTTATTGATTTTACCTAAACAGTTAACTTATGATTCATAATATATGATATTGACTAATCTATCGATCAATTTATTAACATAGACCCTCCTTTAATATTATGTAAGTTCCGCCACTTAATATATTATCTCCAGGGCCAGATTTACTTGCTTGTGGCCCTAGGCCAAACCTTATCAGTGCCCCCCCCCAAAAAAAAAATTAAATATATATATCGTAATATTGTAATGTAAAAAAAAAAAGAATTACTACATAATGTAACACATCAATAATTTTTTTTATCAAATTAGTTCCATATCAAGTACATCAAAGTAAATCAAGTTCCATATCATGTACATCTTACACATAGGAATTATGGAAAAATACAATGAAACTGAAGCATAATAAATTTTGCAAGCACAACTTTGTGAAGTTCAAAATGACATTTTCCTGCTTTTTTCTATGGCAAATTTGTCAATGATACTGTTTGTGTCAAGGGATTGTAGGAGGTCAGATTCAATGCATAGTAATGAAAGTGAGTTTAATCTGGTTTGTCCCAAAGTTGATCTCAGGTGATTCTTCACCCTAGATAGAGTAGAGAAAGACCTCTCTCCTTGACAGTTTGTAATGGGGATGGTAAGGAACATTCTTACCAGATACTAATGTTTGGAAAGGCAGTTGTCAAAATACCAATCTTTAGACCTCAACAAAGTGGAAATGTTTGTCACTGACCTGTCAGATTCAGAAAACAAAATGTCTTTAAACTGCAAAAATTCATCTAAAACGGATGCTTCCAGGTCATGGGAATAGGTACTGAAAAGGAGTTCCAGTTGAGCTTTGAGGTCATCATAGTTCATACTGTCATACTCTGTTAAAAAGCTAAACAGCTTCTTTATTTCTGAATAGCCATTCACTCTGCGCTCTAATTCATTCTTAAGGCAATCTAATATTGTGTAAAAATTGTCCACCATGAACTTCTGACGTGGATCAAGATGAGTTTCTATCCCAACTGATTCATCAAAGAATTTTTTTTCTCTTTTTTGTTCTTTTTGTTGTATCTGTGTAGATCGGCTCAGCAAAAGTCCTAGCCTGATCTTATATTTCATCAAACTGACGCTGTCTCATTTCAGAGATGAAGGAGATCAAACTGTCATACAGGTTCACAACTGACAGAAGGTCAGTCTCAACTTTTTGAAGTGATAAGCTGGTTGCATTAAACCTTGTCAAAATCTTATACCATATTACAGTAAGAAGTGCTGTTTCAAATGATTCCATTTGTTTTCTGAGACCTTCACCTTCAAGCTTTGTAGCCACAGTTTGTCTGCTGTAAGAACATATGTTCTCCAGTGCTGACTTTATCTCATGGTAATGTAAAAACGCTGCTTTAACAGCATCAGTCCTTGCACTCCAGCGAGTATCTGATTGGGATTTCAGTACAATCCCTGCAGCTAGTAGTGTGGCTTTCAAGTGATCCCATCTATATGTGAAGGCTGAGAAGAAGTTGTATAAGGCTTGTAAAAAACTGAAATATGAAACAGACGCAAGGCAACTGCTGGCAGCTGATGTTCCTACAAGGTTCAAGGAGTGACCTGCACAAGGGACATAATATGCCAGGGGATTCATAGCCTTTATTCTGGCTTGGAGACCAGTGTAAATGCCAGACATATTGGCAGCATTGTCATAACTCTGGCCTCTCATGTCATGCAAATCAAGACCAACATCTTCAATTAATTGTACAACAGTTGAGGCTGTGCTCTCTGCACCATGGTCATGTGTCTATGAACTTCAGAAATCGCTCAACAGGTTTACCGTCAGGTTTTACATCACGAACTATGAATGTAAGTTGGTCAGTATGACTAACATCCGGTGTGGAATCAACACTAACTGAATAATATTTGGCTTGTTTCACTTCACTTATGATAACTGAGTGAATTTCTTCAGCCATCAGATTGATCATGTTATCAGAAATCGATTTTGAGAGATATGAAATCTTTCCACTATCTACAGCACCGTACTTACCCAGATGCTGTGCAAGAAGAGGGTCAAATTTTGCTTAGTGTTCTAGTACTCCAAGGTAATTACCATTGTTGCTAGAGCCAATTCTTTCATCACTACCTCTGAGAGGAAGACCTCTTGATGTCAAAAATTTTAGTGTTTCAACTATGCGCAACAGAACTTCTCTCCAATATTTTCTCTCTACTTCCACTTGCAAAGCCAAAGTGGAATCAATTCGACTTGCTGTAACTGCTCTTACACCCCAAGCAGTAACTGAGTTTTTATGCTCTTTACTATTTTCATGTTCAGCAACTCTATGCTGGCAGGTTTTCCAGTCACTAAACCCACTTGTAAACAATGAGACTTGCTTGCTGAACAGCTTGCATGGAACACAAAATACATCGCCAGTTTTTGGAGAATACACAAGCCATTCCCTTTTAACTTTTTCATAATTTGCCATTTTACGTGTAAACAAGGATATGGGCACATATCGAACTCTTTCCTTTTCACCCTCACCCACACTTCTTGCGGATTTTGAGAAGTCACCTTGTTCACAGTTTTGATCAAGAGGATGATTTACTAAATATTCAATCAATTATCTGCCAGTCAGCTGGATCACTCGAAACACACAAATCGGCACTAACATCTTGTTCCACAGAATGTTTCTTATCGGTCAACTGAGATGAATCGGATGAAGCTTCAATCACAGGTGGTACTTCTACTTCCATTTCTGATTCACTCGATATCTGTGACTGTGACTCAGCTGACCTTGCTTCGTCGTGGTCATCACCTGGGAGTTTACCGTCACTGGTACTCGGCTCTGAATCTTCTTTTGGTTTTGGTTTTAAAAAGGTTGTCAGCTTTGGAAGTGATTGGAGTTGTGCAGTTTTGGTTTCTTTTAACTTTCTCTTTTGTGAGCCACTCGTATATTTCTTCTGGGACGACATAATTAATCTATCTCATGAGAATCCCCAAGATTCCAAGAATAATCTGTAAGCATAAAGTAATAGTGCTCGTAGTTCATGAACTGGTCATCATTTGCGTTACAGGGTCAAAATATTCAATTTTTCACTTTTCTCTGTGTTGATAAACATCACCAAGCTACATGCACTTGTGTGAAAGAAATTAGCAAAAACCACTAATTAACGGCTAATATGGTATTTTTGATTATGAACTTTAATGGATAATGCATTACAAGGAAAACACATTTTCACGTTTATCTCGAATTCACCCTTTCTGAGTAAATTGGATGTGGATCAGTTTTTCTTGGCCGTTTTGGACAATTCAAGTGCCAAATTAATCTTGAGAATCTGCTAGATGCATAACTATGTAAAGATATTTAGTAGATCTCTTTTAGGAGTTTGTACATATTGGTCAGGGTTTGCTGAATAATAACGAGTTGAGTAATCAATTTTGCATCATGCAACAGCAAGTCCCAAGTGTTACTCACCTAAAAAATAACAAAATAGATTAGATTAAAGCTTATTGATTGAAATAAATTCAGTTTATTCCAAATTTGACTCACCACATCTGCCGCCTCTGCCTGTTTGCTCCACCCCTGACTTGTATCACTTATTTGCCTGTTACACAAAAACTATTGCATATTTTTTATTTCTGTTTGTTCCACATTAAACTAGACAAAATTACCTTTCTTCTCATATAAAGATATCTAGATATCTGTGGTTTTTCTGGTCTGTAGTCAGTGGAAAGTGGATGTTTTGAAAAACATGTAACAACTCTGCCTTTTTAGGGTGACCAGTTCATGAACTATGACCTAATAAATTAGTTCAAGTCTAGTATAAGAGATACCAATATCACAAAATAAAAACACACGTAATATAACAATGAAGTCCACTAAATACAACATGTAATGTATATAATCTATAGATAGATAGATAGATGGTGCGAAACGGGCATTTATAAATGTACTGTTATATTTTTCGTTACCTTATTTTATTTTATTCATGTTACTATAGGGCCGACTAGCCTACTCCTTGGCCGATCAGAGAACCCACAAGTCCCCAGTGGGCCCCCAGTTACTGGTGGGCCATAGGCCAATGGCCTATGTTGCCTATTGGAAAATCCGGCCTAACCCTGATTAGGCCTAATTGCCTAACCCTGATTATCTCAATTCAATTCTTAGCAACTTTTGTCTACCCTTACTTAATAGATCAACCCATGTCATGAGGTCCATAGCTGCAGTAATTGAAAATATATTAATCGATAACCAACGGTGTACCTTACTATGATATAACCGATCATTTACCTGTGTTCCAAATTACTGGTTTTAAAGGTGCGGATTCTAATATTTTCACTTCATATAGACTCATTAACTCTGCAAATTCTGATCTATTCAAGAAGGAGTTAGAAAAACAAATTGGGAGAATACTTTCACTTACATTGGAAGCTCATAATGCATTTAAATTAAGATTACAAGACTTGTATGATAAAGGTTTCGCAATTTGTAATTCCAAAACAAAACTTGATATTAAACTGAACGCCGGATGACTGATGGGCTGCCAAAATCAATCAAGCACAAAACGAGGTTGTATAAAAATTCTTTCATAAACCTTCAACTGATAACTAATCTCGATTCAAACAATTTCAAAACAAAGTTAATCTGTTGACTCGACAAGCAAAACAAAATTACAGAGAAGCCCTCTCATTCCAAATAAAAGACCAAAGGAATTTAGTCTATAATCAACCCATTAATTTTAACCAAAAGAAACATGAAGGTTTGAATACCATAATGAATTATAATGGAGAAAAGACACAATGAACACAAAATCTTTGGTGCTCTCTCAAAAATCACAATGAACACTAAAAATCTGTTCGGTTTTTTTATTTTTTTTTTAGCTGAGTCTGAAAGTAATTAACTCAGTTACCATACTCAGCCTCCACTGGTTATCAACTCTTCCCCATGTTTATGTTCTTAGACAACAAACCTGGTAAATAGTTGTGTGAAAATCACTTTTCTGGTGAAGAACACATGCAAACATTATCACGTGTCACTCGTTCATCACTACAATATAGGTTAAAGCACACTGGTATGCTGTTGTTAGGTTGTTGTAATTCACAAAATAGGTCCCTAAGATAATTCAAAGCTAGGTTGCACATTGTTACATTTATTAACAGGGGTAATTAAACACAAGTGGCATGGCTGTCAATGTAGTCACAGGGTGATAATTTAGCTGTCTTTCTCGGGACTCCCAGCTCTGCGAACTCCCCCCATGGTGAGAGGGGTCCACGCTGCTCGGCTTTGACATGTTACAGCAGTGCGAGTTGTCGAGTTGCATAACTTCACTGTGTCGCTGGACCACTTTGGCTGCAGAGCATTAATTTGGGAACAAAAGCTTGACAACATGGTGAAGAGATGCAAAATTTCTCCAAACAGTTTAAACAATACCAAATGCTTATGTTGTCTAATTAATTTCCAACTTTTCTCATCACCATTTGGAATTATTCCATCAAACAACATTTTAAACCTCTGCATTTTCCATTTCTTATCCACTTTCCTTTCACACTTGCCAGAGCAAAATGCTGTATATCCCATCACACTTACTCTGACCATCTAATCACTTACTCTGACCATCTAAATACAAATCCATTCTTTCATCAAAACAAATAAATACAGTTTAAACCTCTGCTTTAATTGTAGTCCAATTAAACTTGATTCATGAATTAACCTGACAAATAAAGGCCAACAGAGATGTTTGCTTTCTGCTGCTCGTGCAGGCAAGGAATTGGAATGTTCTTGTGGCAAGTGCAAAGGTTGTGTGTTCAAGGAGCACTTGGACAACAAGCAGGTCTGAAACTTGTTCAAGGAGAACTAGCTTTACCTGTTAAAAGTATTCTTCTATTGTGATGTGCATAGCTTGTATTTGTCCTGGTTCTTGTATGTCTGATATTTATTAAGGATGGACAAGTTTCAATAACATGTTTATCCAATCAGATTCATAATTCACTATTTTAACCCAATTTTCTTCACCACTTGATATACTTGCTTCACAGATCAATCATTATAAGAGGTATTGTTTGCACTGGTAATGTCTTGTAGTTAATTCATGGCAATCTTGCAGCCATTCCATTATTCTCATTTCAATTAACATAATTTTATTCATACAAGTTAACGTAATTTTATTCATTATATGCAAGGCTCCATATGAAGATTTTGGTTTTCTTGAGTTTTGCCTGCTTGAATCACTATACTCTGCTCTGATAAAGTCCATACTAGTTACTGAGCGTCTGCACCATCAAAGGGTTACACTGGGTGGTTTGCCATTGCCTTCCCAGCAGTAGTTTGTGCAGGAATTTGTCTTTAACGTCCATCAACTAATGAAGACAGCATGCCTAGTTTAACATCCATCCGAAGGATCATGGACACATTAATGAATTGCCCTACCTGCTAAACACCAATTGGGAGTGTTGGGAAATGGTTGTGACTTTAAACTTCACATTTATCCAAGAATCATCTGTGTGGTCATCACACTTAATAACTACAATTTGAGAGGGCAAACGGACTGCCTATAACAAGTTAGTAATTAACTGATCACTCTTTACCAGAGTGCCTGTGGATGTTATAAATCCCTGCTCATCACAACGTACCAAAATCATACACAACGACTTTACAACTCACTTTAAAATCATTACAAATCACATTTATAAAGTTCGATCACATTTTAAATACAAATCAAATTAAAATTTGGAAACTCGGTGTCTCTCAGGCCACCGAGCATGGCAGGAGCGAGACAGGACACCACACATTCCAACATGATGACCCCCCCTCCCCCACCCTCATAACTGTGCCACACTCTGCCATCCACAGAGGGAAGGAGAGAGGCAGTACTACACACAGCTGAATTGTAACACTCAGTGTGTTTATTTCAACAAGTCCACACACAACAACCCGCGAGGCCAATCACCTGAATGCTTAAGAGGATACGCAAGCATGCACTCAATCATCTTAAGTCCTCAACAAAGCGTTGTTTAATTTATGTTGTCTCATAATGCCAGTGAAAGCCAGCCTTCCCAAATGGAGCCCGTTCAGAATATATTTTACATTCACAATTTTCATATCAGCATTTATATTCCACAAACCAAGGCTCTATGGTGTTTCCAAGATCAATCAAATTGACCGACCCCCACCACCCCACGGCTCCTCCACATGACATCAACACGTATAAACCACTCCACAGCATGTTTGAGTGCACCAACTTATTTTTCCTTTTCAGAAATAAAGCTTCGATGCTCGCACATGAGACACTTGCTTCAACGCCTATCCGAGGGACAGCACACATTTATGTCCTTCCCTGCCGACAAAACACAGATATCCAGTTTACAGATAAGTTGAGATTCAAACACAGACTCAGTGGAGAGTGTTGACCCATATGGCGAAAGAACCTGCAACCTTTGCGTTATCAGCATCAAGCCAAAGTGGCTTCTAGACTTAACATGTTACCCCAGGACTATAATGTATGCACTGTTATTATTATTCTATAACAGGCATTCAATTGATACTCTTCAGAGACCATCCATTTATTTTGTATGCAACGTACAGTGTTCAAAGCCAAAACAGCATACAAAGTTGTCTCTTGGTGAGAAAGCTCGAGCTTTAATCCATTATACGAAAACCACGGCTTAACCACAGCACAAGTGAGGGATTTTCACACGGAACATACACAACATTCCGTTCGTGCACCATCTAGCCATTCTCAAGGCATATCGTGATTCATGATTCGAGACACTAAAATTTTCTACCCAGTTGGAATATTCAAAACTTTACCGACACACATGTGCGCATCGTGCTTTTGTTATTGCAATTTCAAATCTCACAAGACATTCATGTCAACATATGTAGGATTATGACATCATACAGTAATCTTCCGTTCCTTATCAAGCCCACATTGATTGCTTATAATTCAGATCTTCACAAAGATCGAATTCACACACACCACCTCTCTATCTGGTCTTAAAATGCTCTCAACGGCATCCGCCCTGCACTCCAAAGAGACCGCATCATAACGCCAGGGCTCTGTCTTTCGATACAAACCACAAACCCAGCTCTTTTGTTTGCACGCCAAAGATGCAACGGCATGTGATGAATCTGATGTGACTGTATCCTCTGATAAATCAGCGGTGTGCACCTTGCCTCATTCAGAGTATTCACAGTGTACGGTGACGACTAACCCTTATCTCCACTTTCCATACTTATTCATTCCCATAACCTCATGATAAGCATTCCCATAAGTTCATGATATGCAATGGAACATGTTTTATTCCAGTGAAATATACTGAGCCTGCACATGCTCCATTTCAACACTCTCTTACTTAATGTAAATAACTCAAATAATACAACACTTTGCACTACATGCTGATCAATGCAAATCGGTGCAGATACAAATCAGATATAAATACAAACATACAAGACTTTTATCCTTTCAACTTATGACTAAAACAAATACAGTTCTTTTAACTTGTGTTTAAAAAAACCCAATAAATTTCACGCTTTCACTCTTCAGCTCAATTTATCCCTCCAGGTTGGAACACCCAAATTATGTCCTTAACACAAAACTTAACATTTCCAATCATATAGGATTTACAAATCTAACACCTCCACACAATAACAATGCAACAGTTTCACAGCAAGCAAACTATCAGCCAGCGCAATGATAGAACAACAAATCACAATAATCAACTCGAGTAACATTCATAATAATCATTCATTCTCCCCCTTGAAGACTCGATCCTCCTAACGAGCAGGGCCTCTAACGCTCTCCTGGGGGGCCTCCGCCCCCCCCTTTTCAGGGATCTCCAACCCCTTAATCTTGGGCCTATCAATAAAGATTCTGCTTTGTATACCTCATCCAATTAATGGAGTACCACGTTATCCGTTTAGCTGAGAGATGCAGCATCCGATCTGAAGAAAGAGCAAACATCTTAGTTCGTGGCCACTTGCTTGCTGTTATGTGAGACGGTGCTGTTTCCAGCCCTGCCGGGGTTTGTGGTCCCTGTTTGGGCACCAAATTGCGGTGGAAAAGAACTGAATTTTCACAATGGTTCAGCATACAAAAGAGAATCTTTAATTTCGTAAATACGGAGGAAAAACATTCAATGATTCACTTCAGCATTCAAATGAACTTCACTAACTAGAAGCCTGAAGCAATCCCTCATACTCATTTGATATCCAAAAAATGGGAGGGTGAGACATTTGGCAATTCAACCACGGGAAGAGCTGACAGGCACAAGGCAAAAGTTTGCAGTTTTTTTTTGGGGGGGGGGTTGTATACAAGGTCAAGGCTCATGGAAGAGCAAGTATACTGAACAGATCAGGACACAACGGAACAAAAAGAACAGTAGAAAAAAATGGGGGTGGGAGATGGACAGAAACACCAAAGCAGGGTTGAAGGACAAAATGCAGGGGATTTGGACAAACAATGGGTGTGGGAAGGAATGAGGGGTATGGGAGGGGAGGATGCATAGGGTGGACAAGATTGACACATAAGGAAACTCCCAGGAAGGAAAAACTGGAAATTTGGAAGGAGGGAGGTAGGCTTTGGAGAGGGATGGGTTAACAGGGGTGAAAAGATCATGGTTTGGATTGGGGACGATTTGAGATGGTGGTGAACAGCTGTCTTGAAGACTTGGAAGGAAGAATGAGATTGGACAGAATGTGTAAGTTGGTTCCATGGGCGGAAAAGAAGAACAAATGAGTGGAGGTGAGCAGTGATTCTGGAGGGGCTGATGGTGGACTGTGCGCCCTGCAGAAACCCGGGGTGGGGGGGGGTGGAGTTGCATAATATGGAAAGGGCCGAGGGTGCAAGACCAGAAAGGAGGTGCTAGAAGACAGACCACTGCAAAAAAAAATTCATATTCTGTAAAAAAGAAAATTTGTGGAAACATTTTGAGCTTATGTAAACTGTGATAATCAAGTACAACATTATGGTAGGATTTATTTACGAGTTAAATCACCAAATGTCAACAAAAAGTGAATACCATGAAAGATCCATAACAAATCAATTTTACACAGCCGCTATATACAGGATTTGATATCGATGAAAAACTGACATTTAAAATGCATCTTTTTCAGTTTTTACCATTCCTAAAATATAACAAGCAATCATCCTTTCGAACAATGTCAAAATAATACGTGGAATCTGACAAAAATTGGACTTCAAAGCATTAAATACATTGCAGCAATCAATGCTTAAGCTAAATTCAATCACAAGTAAATAAAAATAAAAGAACAAGATTAGACTCATCTGACAATTAAAACAGCGAGCCGTTGTCTTCATCTGCTGGCATATTGTCTCAACAGTTTTGGAGAGAAGCTAGGATGGATGAGTGGGAAAACCCACACAATTGAAACATCATCATCTCCGCCTGTGTCCAACACAGAAACGGTGTAAGTCGGAAGAGTAGTTCTTGCTCCTCCCTCCATAACCAATGTTGAAAGTCAGTGTTCTGCGAAACTTTCTAGATGTTGTGAGAGGGTTTTCAGCTGAGGATGTGGTACTTCCACAACACCCCAAACCAACACCTGGGAATCCATTGGTGGCAAAGGATAATGCTGGAGCAGGCGTGGGCATTTCAACATGGAGCAGGCATGGACCCTGACATTCGCGGTTCCAACATGCACGGGTTCCGTGTATTCGCGGAATGATATTTTACCCATGATCCTTCTTGGAGAACAACTCCATATATTGTGACAAATCGAATTTAGTTTATTGCAATGCTTTGCAATAGACTTTATACCATTACAAGCATTTAAAAGCATAAGCATGTTGTTTAAGTAGCAATGAGAATACAGAGCTGCATCAATTACATCCCCATGGATATGCATGTCCATGGGGCTCATGTTGATATAATCACACAAGTTTCAATCAAGTCAGTTAATATTCATACATGGGTATTAATTAATACTGAACACAGATACATCCTCATAAAATGAATGTTATAATCATGTTTCTAATGAGCTTTTAAATCGATCATTGTCTATTGTCTAGGTTTTTGCTAATATATATATATATATATATATATATATATATATATATATATATATATATATATATATACATATATATATATGTGTGAGAAGCCTTTATTTGCGAAGTTAAATCGATCATTAGGCTTAATTGGGCCACAGCCAAACATGAAGTGAATATTTTAAAAGAAATTTTCCACCGCACCCCAACATTGGTGGTTTGAACATTCGCAGGGTTTTCCCAGAACATATCCCCCATGAATGTCAGGGTCCTGGTGTACTTAATTTACATTATCACCTAACATTGTCTTGAATGTCAATTTGTAATTTTATTTTCAAAAATAATGACAGCTGTGTCATTTATTTCTTTAATAAGTCATTTGCACTGCCGTCTACTGTCTCGCCATGGCTTACAAACATTCATTTGATCCATTTCCTCCATCCATCCATGACAAGGAATGGCAGGATTGACACCGCACGACCAGCAGGTGGTCAATTGATGGATTTCTGATTGTGTTTATCAGAGGGACAGTGCAGAGTGACAGTGTGGGTACTTTTGCCATGTATCGCCATGGTTTGCAAACGAACATCCAAGCCGCTTGTAGAGCACTCCAACGAAACGGTTGATTAGGAATGCAAGCAATTAGCGATCGCTGATCCGTCATATTAAACACCTCCCAGAGATGCCCAGAATGTCAAACGATGTCTGTCCGAATTGGAAAATTGAACTTTTTTTTTTTTAAGCAGTCGGAACTGCTGCTTCGGTCAATTCCACTGTTTATATTTTGAAATTTTCCTCAGGTTAAGAGATTGTCGAGGTTATGGCATGTGCGGCAATGAAATATAGCCACAAATACTGGCATCTCTTGGTGGAAAGTGGAAAAAATTAAACTTTATCATTAGGAAACCATTCCGGCCTGTTCCAAGTTGAGGCATTGGTGAGCACGTCAAAAAAATGGCGAAGACCCCAGCAAGGGACAGCACGGTGACCCAAGGCTGACGCCTTGATGAAGGGTATAATTCAATAAGGCTGTAAATTATCTTCAAAAGGGGTGTTTTAATTAACCCAACCACCCAATTTTCATTCACGCACTCCCTTGGAGATCTCTTCGTATGCATGCAAAGTTTTAGGCCACTAGGTTTCATGGTTTTGGAGTTATAGAGGACACGTGCACACACACACTGACACACACACACGCACGCACTTCGTATTATAGATGCACCTGAGTATATGCTTGCAATGTGCAAACATTCCTCACTAGTATATGTATGTGTGTATATATATATATATATATATATATATATATATATATATATATATATATATATATATATATATATATATATATATATATATATATATATATTATGCAGTAGACGAGGCGTAAGTCGGCAGCGTGCAACTCGTCACTACGCTTAAGTCGGCAGTGTCAAAAAGTCCCGAATTCATCTCATGTTAAGTCCCGATGAATAAAGGGTCATCTCTCTCTCTAAGTCGTCACTTCGTCTAAGTCGTCAGATTTTGTCCGTTCCCACGTAATGGAAACTCAAGTAAATTACCACTCCTAACTCGTCACACAGAACTGCTGCCTCGTGAGAAGCCCGATTTCATGGAATCGTGATGCTCGCTCA
>BROF01006759.1:0-11378 GCA_024346535.1 Eptatretus burgeri
GTGTGTGTTTACACTGATTCAGTTCTGCTCGCAGGGCACCTTTAACCTGCTATTACCAGCACAAAATCCACAATTCAAATAATCTTTTAAACATGATTTTCAGCTTTTAGATGAGAGAATGGAATGTCAAAGTGGTTGAACATAGTTGTTCTGTTCCTTCATGCAAATCTGACTCACAAGAACATCGGAACACGAGAAATATCCGTGGAAGAGATGAATTGGGTTTGTATAATTTCCTGTTAATCCAATCAGCTCGCGGCGGCCATGTTTGTAAAACACACACACACACGGAAGCTTATCCTTTCATCAATAGATGCAAAAATCTAGAATAATTTATTTTGTGGCTCTACAAGCAATTAGAAATATATATTTACTTACAAAATTACCCTTCCACAGTGAAGGGATAAAGTTGAAGTTAATCCATCAATTTCACTGTTTTTTAAACATAAAATGTCGATGCTCGTATGAGAGCTAACACACATAATGTACAACAAGGGGAGCAGGAGCAAGAGAGGTGGGAAAGTGGGAGAGGGAAGCACAAAACAGTGGGGAGCAGAGACATTAGGAGATCTGTGAAAGGGAGAGGGATGGGGGTGAGAACACGGGGTATACAAGATGGACATCACAGGGACTTTCAGGAGGGAAAGTAGGGAATTTGAAGGAGCTAGGTTTTGGGTGAGTTAACGGGAGTAGAAAAGATCGAGGTTTTTGATCGGGGAAGATAAGACGTGGTGGTGAACAACTGTTTTGAAGACCTGGAGGGGAGAGTGGGATTGAAGAGTGTGTGGGAGTTTATTCCAATGTAGGGAAAAAAGAAGAACGAAAGAGTGAAGGTGAGCAGTGATTCTTGATTTTGGTAGCTTTACCAAAAGGGGTTGCTGGTGGACCTTGAGTGCCTGCAGAAATGTGGGGGGGGGGAGGACAGATCACAGACAGGGCAGGGGGGGGCGAGGCCAGAGAGGAGATGATGGAAGATAAAAGACCACCTACCTACCTGTGGTGAGAGAGTGAGAGACACAAAGACTCAGCCTCATCGGGGGAGATACCAATGATCCTAAATGCTTTGGTTTCCACAGCGTGAAGCCGAGAAAGGTGAGAGGATGGAGCACCAGCCCAGAGGTGAGAGTACTCAATCAGGTTGTGGATGAAAGCTTTGCATGTGGTCAGGAGCTCAGGTGTGCCAAGGAAGGACTTTGCATGATAGAGGATGCCTAGTTGGTGACTGGCTTTGTTGGCCAGCTTGGAAATGTGGCTTTCCGAGGAAAGATCATGGCAGATCGTGAGACCCAGAAGCTTGAATGAAAGGACTTCTTCCAGAGGATTGCTGAGACAGTAGACTGGGAGGGGGGAGGGGTATTTCCAGACGGTCATTTTGGAGAGACATAGTGAGAGTGTGAGATTTGTCAGGATTGAAAGACATGTTCCATGTATTGGACCAGCTTGTGATTTTTACCAAATCTGCAGTGAGCGAAGAAGCTGCTGCTTACTGATCTGAGGGATGACAGAGGGTGGCGTCATCAGCAAATACACAAGGATCATTTTACAGGGAGTCAGAGAGATCATTGATGAAAACCAGAGAAAGAACAGGGCTCAGAACACTGCCTTGAGGAACTCCAGCCTGGACAGGAAGAGGGGATGAGAGAATTCCATTAAGGACAACACGTTGGCTGTGACAGTAGAGGAAGTGTGTGAGCCATGAGTGGAGATAGCCTTCGATACCTTAGGAAGAGATTTTGGTGAGAAGGGCGGGGTGCTAGACTATCGAAAGCACGCAATATATCTCATTAGATGGCTCTGCTCTCATGTCTGACATTGAGGACATCCATCCATTGTTGAGAAAGCAGGAGCTTTCTGAATGTCTGAATGGTCTGAATCCAAATTGATGATTGAAAATCAGGCCATTGGAGAAGAGGAAGGATTTAATGTTGGAAGTGATGATGGATTCCATAACCTTTCTGATGATTGGGAGAAGGCTGATTGGTCTGTCGTTGCAGGGATCTGTTTTTGCACCTTGTTATGCAGAGCAGAAATGTTTGCTGATTTCCAAGCAGATGGCAGATGACCTTGAGCAAATTAGAGGATGGATAGAGCAGAGAGAGGGTGAGCAAGAGCAGCCGAACAGTTTTTTAGGACATGTGGGCTGATCCCGTCTGGACCAATTGCAGAATCAGAGTCAAGGTTTGACAGCAAAATCTCCACCTTGTTAGAAGAAAAGGACACAGAGTCCAGGAATAGCTGGATGCGACTGTGTAAGGTGATTACAGAAAGTGATGGGTTTAGGACACAAGATTTAGAAGCAAATACCGAGTTTAGGCATTCAGCCTTTTCACGTGCAGTGTTAAATGTTCCGCCATTTGAGGTAAGGGAGGGTGATGGAGGGGGAGCATACACCAGAAACAGACTTAACTCGGTGCCACCAGAATTTTGAGGAGGGAGACAGGTTTGAGAGTTCAGATTTGAGATGAGAAAGATGATGTTTCCTGGCTCTCCTGAGGGTAGACACACATTTGTTCTGAGCTTTGTGGAAGGAAATGAGATTGCCTTCAGTTGGATTTACCTTCCATGAGGTGAAATTTCAGGACAACTGCCTCGCCACAAGCTTCAGTGTACCAATTCATGGGCAGGAGGAAGGGCAGGACAACTGAAGACAAGATGGGATCCATCTGTGCATGGGAGAGAGAGAAAATTTCTTTGAAATAATTCCCAGGATATGTTGGTGTCAGAGAAACTAGAAATGGGAGACCAATCTAGAAGTTTGATGGCTGCTTGAAGTCCCAGCCAGTTGGCCTAAGTGAAATGCCAGACTCGATGGCGCTGAGGTGGTTCTCTAATAACAGCGAGAGAGATGTCTACTTTGACAAGCATATGGCCAGATGAACTGATTGGAACAGAGGAATAACAGCAGATATTTTCCTGAAAATTGGTCAAATCAGATCCAGAAGAGATGGAGTAGCGTTGGTTGAGATCTGGGTCAGGAAGTTGACAGATTGTGTCAGTCCCAATGAGTTGCATAGTCTTTTTCTGAAGTGCCATGACAGTTGAGAGAGGTACCCACACCCAGCCAACTGGCATGATGACAATTGAAATCACCACATTTGAGTAAGAGAGAGGTGGGATGAGAGAATAGAAGTTGAGCCATGTTTTCGGCCAGCGAGGTGTAAATGGAGTCATCACTGTTTGGTGGATGGTACAACACACATATAAACGTGAGGTGGGAGTGGAGGGGAAGTCGTAGCCAGAGGTATTCCTGGGCGTGTGGGGGAGTGAGGGCAGTGCATGGAGAGTGAGGAATAGAGTTTTCGATGAAGAGAGCAACTTCACCACCAAGGCGATGCTCATGTCTGTCATACCAGAGGAGGGAGTCACCAGAGAGAGAGAAACTAGGGAGTCAGAGACGTCTTGATGGAGGAAAGTTTCTGTTAAGTAGATTATGTCTGGTTTGTCAATGGCAACATGTATGGTAAAATTTGTCAGGTTTGAGCAAAGGCCCCAGATGTTTGAGGTCCACACTGTTCACGAAGAGGAGGGGGAGAGTAGGATGAGGGAAGAGGGGAAAGAGGTAGGGAGAGTTGTTGACAATGTTTGGTCGATTGCAGAAGAGCTATGGGAGAGGGCAGAATGTGGAGGATGACAAAGGGCTAGGTGGTGAATAGATTAGTTGCAGTGGGGAGTAATAAGAGAATGGGCGGTGGAAAGTCGAGGATTTGAGGGGGTGGAGGAATGATTTCGAAGAGAGAGGGCAGGGGAAGGAGGCAGCTTTGTGGATGTGAGGGGGGGGCAACTTTGAGAAGGGGGAGTGTGAGGGGGGAGATTGTAGGGAGAAGGGTGAGAGGGGACAGTTGAGGGAGAAGGTGGAGGAGGGAGTTTTTGAGAAAGGTGAGAGGGAAGCTTTGAGAGGGAGGGGAGACAATGAAAACAGGCATGGCCAAGGGGCAGGAGGGTGATGGGAGAGGTATGGAGAGGGGAGGGATGAGACTTGGTTGTGGTGTGGTGAAGAAGGGAGCGGGCAGGGGGAGGTACAAGATTTGACGGTTTGGGGAAATGGGGCGCTGTGATTGTGATGATAGGAAGGAAAGACCATATTTGAGATGTTGAGGAGTGTACTGAATGAAAGAATGACATATTTGTTCGGTTAGAATGTAGCCCACAGATGTTAGAACACCACACAGTTTGGGACATCAGAGGAAGAGCTGATCCTAAAGCAGAAGTTAGTGAAGAGGTGCTATGAGCGGAGGTAGGATGAGGTGCAAGATGGGAGTGGTAAAGAGATGGTATAACAAGTGAGGAGTTAGGAGGGGGTAGATTTAAGGCGGTGGGGTGAATTGGCACTGAAGTTTTTTAAAAAAGGACGATTGATGGAACACGAACATGCATTGCGAACTGGGATTTAAATTTTTTTTAAGTCAGAGATGTGATTAAAGACATTACTTGAGGGATGCAATAAAAGAGCATTAAGACAATGGAGAAAAGGAACGTTGTAAAAGTTGGACCTTTTAGACATGGGATGAAGGAAAGGGCGCATTGGAAACAGTCTTTTGAAGAAGAAATAGAAGAAGAGTGAATTATGATACAATACAGAGAACCACACCTGTGAAAGAGGAAGTTGAAACATCTTACGAGACCATTTTTATTATTATCTATATATTAATACTGAAGGACCAATTTTGTGCTCCTCCGAGCGGTCGCATCACGTTTTTCTCGGTACTGTGACCTGGACTGAGACACTTCGTACCTGTGAGAGTGCATCGCACATAGTGGCAATTGTCAACTTTCAACTCTAAAGCAGAATAAACACTTTTCGTTTTACATTCGTTTACATGGCGACGTGTGACGTCACCAATCTGAGGCGTCAGGACGTCATGACATCATCGGTCATTCGCTGACGTCATTACATCTGTCGACGACAGACCGTTACCGCTGAGAGGTGTAATTCCACTCCTCGAAAATATCGTCTGCAATGTAAAACCCTCTTCTGCACATGCTGACTACCTCAGAATGTGAATTTGACACAAAAAAATGTAACAATAAACATTGTATCTTCTATCTATATATTAATACTGAAGGACCAATTTTGTGATCCTCCGAGCTGTCGCGTCACGTTTTTCTCGGTACTGTGACCTGGACTGAGACACTTCGTACCTGTGAGAGTGCATCGCACATAGTGGCAAGAGTCAACTTTCAACTCTGAAGCAGAATAAACACTTTTCGTTGAGACGGGGGCGAGGAGTGAATAGGCAGGGGGCAAGGTAAGCAAATTTTTGAGCGGGGGTAAGCAAATTGAAAGCGGGGGAAATGGGGCGGTGGCTGGGGTGAATTCGGCGGGGTTGAGTGTGAGGGGGTGGACACGGGGGCGGGGGCAAGTGGGGCGGGGAGTGAAGAGGCGGGGCCGGGGTAATTACATTTTTGGGCGGGGTTAAGCAAGTTGAAGGCAGGAGGGAATGGGGCAGGGGTGGGGGATGAGTAGGCGGGGACAAGCACGCCCTGTCCAGTCCATGTCCCTCGAGTGTGGGTGAGCTGGTGAGGGTGGTTGAATGAACGGAATCCGTCTGTGACGGGTTTCGGCTAGTTATGATTATTATTATCTTTTGATAAAAATGAGGTAAGATTAGGTAAAGAAAAAATTGTGAAGGTGTATGGTAAAATGGTGAATGTGGATTGGCTAAAGTAGAAGGAAGATGGTAGGTTGGTGAAAGGAACAGGAACAGAAAGAGGGGGTGGAGAAATTATGTGCTTGTGGGAAGGTGTAAGGTGAGAAGTGAAAAGATTTTTTTTTTTTAAGTTTTGTTCTTTTTTTCAAGATAAGGTGAGATTAGGTAAAGGAAAGGTTGAAGAAAAAATCGTGAAGGTGTATGGTGAATGTGGGTCAGCAAAAGTAGGAAGATGGTAGATCGGAAAAAGAGGAAGGATGAAGAAAAGTGGGAACAAGAAGTCACATGGTTACGTGGGGTATAAGGTGAGAAGGAAGAAAGGTTTTTTTTTTTTTGTATTTTTTACATTTTAAGACATGAAACAGAGGCTATAGTAAGGAGGGATAAAAGGAGGGTGGTGGGAAAAGTGGAGTAAATTAAAACTGATGGTCATTAGGAGAAAATACAAATAAACATGATCATACACATATACTGAAAGATGGGTAGGAAGGACTCAGGGAAACCCGATATGACAAGGCTGACGAAAAGTCACCAAATAGCACAAATTTTGAAACAAAACCAAACTAGGAACACAAAGTAAACATGAAGGCAACAATATAAATAAAAACGCAACAAACAACAACCAGAAACTTACTTTTGATAAAGTCGGCAGAGATCCCTGGAGAGAACAGACCTTCGCTAAAAAAAAATTTTTTTTATTTCATGGACCTTAAAAAGGTTAATTGTGTTGCATTCTTGGTTTCATGCCTGGTGTTGGCTAAATTGTTAGGGTGGTGGGCTTGGGATCCAAGGATCCTGAGTTCAAATCCCACTGACTGTTGAATTAATACCAGGTGGGGTTGACTCTACCTGTCATCCTTCCGAGGTCGGCAACATGAGTGCCAGCTTGCTGATATCCTGTGTTGGAGTAGCGATCCGTCCAAGATATTGTGCCCAATAGCCAAGGAGACTGCTTTGGCAGCACCAATGCTCTGCACAGAGTATGGTCCCAATGGATATATATATATATATATATATATATATATATATATATATATATATATATATATATATATACATATACATACTTATTTACACGATTAAATGTCGGTGTGTGTTTGTCCATCCGTCTTCTCTATACTCCAAAACCATGAAACCTAGTGGTCCTAAGCTCTACATGCATTCTAAGAGAACTCCAAGGAAGTACATGAGTGCAAATTGAGTGTTTTGGTTAATTTAAACCTTCCTTTTGAAGATAATTATTGGCCTTATTTAATTGTCCTTTATCACAGACTCATCTTTGGTCACCTCATTGTCCCTTGTTGGGGGCTTAAGGTGCATCCTCGGTCACCTCGTTCCTCCCTCCCTGGGGTCTTAATTTGCCATGTTTTTTTTATTACCTTTTCAACAATGCCTCGGCTTGGAACAGGCCTCAACGGTTTCTTAAAGATAAAGTGCTCCAATTGTTTTTTCACTTTCTTCATTCTTGCCATCAAATGCCTGATCTTAGTATCTACGAATCGCTGTATACATCACATTTGTAAGTGCTATTAATTATGAGCTTGGAGCGATTTCATGCATTTTATGAATGATTTCATGATGCTGGTTCCCGCTTGGCCGACTCACTAAGGTCTGTTGCATATCCCCCGGCACGGTTCCCCTTTTACCTCACCTAACTCAGCGGCACGGTAAACCGACCTTGGGCACGAAGATCCAGCGAGAGTTGCGAGTACCAAATGGTGCCCGATGTCTCTTGAAGACGTGCCATACTCTCAGAGTTATGCACAGGTGACGTCTCATCACTGTGTGTGTGTGTGTGTGTGTGTGTGTGTGTGTGTGTGTGTGTGTGTGTGTGTGTGTGTGTGTGTGTGTGTGTGTGTGTGTGTGTTTTTGCTCATTTTCCTGAAGCAATAAACTACACATCTGCTATTTCTAAAATAGAATGAAAACTTTGAACATCATGCCTTTCAATATGTACATCAAGTATGTCATAAGTATATCCTCATCTTCTGTTGGTTAATTTTTGCATCATTATTATTTCAGTTGATATTTTCGGAACACCCCCAACACCTCGCAATCCATGTATAGTGGTTAAAATCCACTGCGACTTGAATTGCAGGATGTGAAGATTATTAAAATATGTTCGTCCAAAGTTTGCAATATTGCCGGCTGTTTGTTTCAGACTGGAGGAATTACATTGATTTATGAAGTCGTGGCACACTGTTAAATAAACTTTTACATGAATAACCAGTAATGATTCCGGGTTCCCATTTCAGCGATTATGCATGCATGCATGAACACGAAAGCCTAAAAATTTGCACGCAAGCCAGCAGCTTTGATTTAGTAACCCGTTTAGAATTCCACCGAGTAACCATGATTTTCCGTTGTGTGTTCGCAAGTACGACACAGCGTGTGGGGGTAAAGCAAATGCTGCTCAATGAATCGAGTCCATCCATCCATTGGGACCATACTCTGTGCAGAGCGTTAGTGCTGCTTAAGCAGTTTCCTTGGCTATTGGGCACAATCCTGGACGGGTTGCCACTCCGACACAGGATACCAGCAAGCTGGCACTCATTTTTCCAACCTCGGAAGGATAACAGGCAGAGTCACACTTGGGTGAAGCTTGAGGTTCAGCGAAGCACATTCGAGGACCGATTGGACAGAGCTCTCATGGCTTAATCATGGACCGTCGACTAAATGTGGTTCTTTTTCACTTGTAGTGGGAAATGGGGTAATTATTTATTTATGTGCGGCTTGTGGCTGGTTGGCTGCATCATCTTCTAGGGTGCAGCTGTGCTGCTGATGCAGTGCCCTCCGTTACCAGCAAGCTGATACTCATTTTTCCGACCTCGGAAGGATGACAGGCTGTCATCCCACTTGGTTTTAATTCAACGGTGAAAAGGGCTGGAACTCAAGACCCTAAGATTGTAAGCAAGCCACAGTAACTCGTGAAGCCAACACCACGCATGGGGAATGATCATAATATGTTTGAAGCAACTGCCCGAGCCACAACACTGTTCCGATCTTCAAGATTTTTGAGTAAAAGGCCCCAACCGGTTGGTTTCAGACCAAACTCAACATGTATAAAATTTCCTGATTTTTCAAAAAAAAAAAAAAAAAAAATTCTGCATTAACCATCCTTATTTATTTCCACATTATTATAATCATGATTGAATATTCAAGATACTTTATTTACTAAACTTTCCATTCATCTAATCTAATATCTATAATTCCAGCAATGTGTGTGTGTCTGTGTGTCTGTGTGTCTGTGTGTCTGTGTGTCTGTGTGTCTGTGTGTCTGTGTGTCTGTGTGTCTGTGACCGCTGTTTCTCGACAACCACTGGTCCGATCTAATTGAAACTTGCCAGGTATATTGCTGGGGATCTGAGGATGTGCCTTTTCATGGTTTGATATTAATCGGACAAGTGCTCCCCAAGTTATGGCCATTTATTTACCAAACCAATGACGAGACACGTTGTTGCGTGGGCGTGGCCGATGGGGAAGGGAAGCACAGCCACGTTCCCCATTACGGGTTACAACGTACAGACTTCCAGAGAGTGATGACTTCGTGGATTCTAATAATTTCTCGATTTCTTATGCGCATTTATAGATAAACACAATGTCCCAAGTTATGATCGTTTTCATATGAGACGGTGTATAAATTTCTGTAACATCAGAGTGCTGGTATGCTCCGAACCAGGAAGTAAATTTTTTTCTCTCTCTTCTCTTCTCTTTTTATTTTTCCTTGCCACAACATTGCGAAAAGGTAAAATACGTTGGCGCCAATTGAATAATTGGGTATTAAAACTAAATTGCGAATAATCGTAACTGCGAATAATATGCGAACTTCCGGGCCACGCACGTACAGGCACGTGAGAGTGAAGAAACGGCCTGTGTGGTTTATTTATTTATTTATTTGTTTATTATTATTATCATTATTATTATTATTATTATTTTTTTTTTTTTTTTTTTTACGGGCACGTACTCGTGCAATTAAAACAGAGTAAATACGATGAAAAGTGTGTCTGTGTCTGTGTCTGTGTCTGTGTCTGTGTCTGTGTCTGTGTCTGTGTCTGTGTCTGTCTGAAGTTGTGAATCCACAGTTTGGAGAGGTTCTGGGCTGAAAGGATCGAAACCTCGAGGAAGAACGGTGCCCAGCTGATGATCCATGTGCTCAGGAAACCATTCAATTGCTTTGAGGTGAAGGTTCTCACCGACTCGGGAAGGAACGATGTTTTGAGATTTACAATTTAAATCAAGCTGCATAAACGATGTTATGAAATTAGCATAATTTTCAGCAATCCTGTAAATTATATTTTGTTGGCAAATACAACCACCCATCGCTTTGCTGATAGAAATATTGAAGTTGGGGGGGGGAAGGGGGAGGGGAGAGAGAGGAGGGACGGGAGAGGGGAGAAAAGGAAAGTGTGAGGGGATTTGGGAGGAGGTTTGCTTGAGGAGATGGGATCTCGACTTGCATTTGGAAGTGGGACTTGTGGAGAAGGTGAGGGAGGGGGTAGTACAGGATTGAACAAAATGGAATACGTTAAAATATCACGTTAATACAACACATGGAGACCACCCAGAGATATCCATGGGTGGTGGAGAGGGGAGGCGTTTGAGAGAAGGTCAGGGTGAGGGGAGGAGGAGGGAAGGCAGTGTAATGGGAAGGGAGGGCAGCATGAGGGGAAGGGCAGGTAAGGCAGCACAAGGTGTAGGGAATGCGGTGTGATGGGAAGGGAAGGCAGCGTGAGGGGAAGGCAAGGCGGTGTGAGGGGAGGGGAATTGAAAGCAGCGCAAGAGGAGGAGAAGGCAGTGTAAGGGAAAGGGGGTGCAGTTGAGGGGTGGGGAAGCGAATGCAGCATGAGGGGAAGGAAATGGTGATGAAAAAGTGCCCAAACAACAACATTTTCTTTTCAACCGCCATGTTCCATATAAAGCCATTTAAAACCGATGCAATCTACCTGGCAAAGGCATGCATGCATGCATACTCACACATGCAGCGACCTTTGCATCCCCCCAGTCATCTCACTCCAAGTCAGATTCAAACATGCTACACTCTGGGGAAGCTGATTTAATTTCAAAACTCAGCTGTTAGTTCTTAACAGTCCTCTTAACAGAGGGGAGGGGTGGGGAACAGTGGGAGAGAGGGAGATGAGTGGGAGAGAGAGAGGGGGAATAGGGTTGGGAGGGATAGGGTTGGGGGGGGGGATGGGAGAGATAGGGGTGAGAGAGAGAGAGAGAGAGGAAGAGGGGTAGGAGAAAAGGAGAGGGGTGGGAGACAGATAGCGAGAGAGAGAGAGGAGGGAGAGAGGGAGGTGGGAGAGGGGTGGGAGAGAGAAAGAGAGAGAGGTGAAAGAGAGACAGGGTGAGGGAGGGGGAGTGGGGAAGGAGGCAAAGGGGGAGAGCCTGAAGGTGGATGGATGTTATGGTTTCACCCCTGTCTGCCTATGAGCAGAATATCTCAAAAAGTTGTGGATTTTGGTGCATGTCTGGATCTGGATAAACCACTTTTTAATGTGATTCTTCACCATTCAGAGATGGGGCCAAAAACTATATCAAGCATGATATTCCAAAAGTTGTGGATGGATTCGGACAAAAATTAGTGGACAGGTTGGGGGTTTGACAAGGAAGAATTGCTTCAATTTTTGCGAAGATCCAAATCCAGATCTAATAATTTTTATACGCCCGATATATATATATATATATATATATATATATATATATATATATATATATATATATATATAT
>BROF01006760.1:0-22177 GCA_024346535.1 Eptatretus burgeri
ATATATATATATATATATATATATATATATATATATATGTGTGTGTGTACATGTACATAGCAATTTATACAGCAAGCAAAGCTGAACTTCTTGCAAGCTTTGATGCTGATTCCAATGTTTTAACAGTTTTTAAGGCCCTTGCCATGGCCAGATTATGTGCAGAACATATTTTTCACCAAAACATAAATAATCTAGGACTGTTAAAGCAGAAATTGTGTTGCAGGAATGCAGTGTAAAGCAGACCATAATGATGTTATTGTTTCATTTTAACTGTGTACTTCACCTTTTTATTAGGACTTGTTTGTGAATGTTATATGTAACTGTTTTTCTCAGTTTGTATAAATGAAGGTATACGAAAGTCAAAAGTCTCTCTCTCTCTCTCTCTCTCTCTCTCTCTCTCTCTCTCTCTCTCTCTCTCTCTCTCTCTTTTTCCATGTCACCTTTAATTGAGATCAAACGTAACAGTTGGGTGGACCTGTAACGCGGGTGGAGGCATATCCATTGACACATTTGCATGAAATTGAAGTTGTTTTCTTTTTTTGATTTCACAAATACATTTTAGCAAGCTAATTGAACCCTATTGATAACTGGACATATTTTGTTGTGAAGCTATTTGAAAAAGTTGATGAAATGTATTGAATCAAGGTAAATGATAATTTACCCATTTTGTCTCAAAACGACCTTGATTGGTTACCCCCTCCCCCAGTCTAAAACCTTACCCTCCATGGATGTTATTTATCATGTGTAGCCATTTGTAACAAAGCAATGTCATAATTTATTTTTGGTGTCTTCAGCTGACTGTCCATTTGCTTATGCTTCAGTCACATTTGGCTCGGCGGCCATAGGGTCTAAAAAATGTACGGCCACTAGCAATTATAGGGCGGCCGCAGTATTTCCACAGTCACACAATGTAGCAGTCACATATGTTTTTATTTTTGGGGTAGCCGCACGGGGTATTTAGAAATTGTGGAGACCAAAAACGTGGTGGTGCCGTACAATCTTTGATTTGTCGCACGGTGACCTTAGGGCGTCCCTGCGGCTGCCATAGAATTTTCAAGGCAGACGCAAGCTGGCCTCAATGTGCCCGCAAGGCGACCGCAGGGGGCCCTAAGGCGAACGTAATTTTTATTTTTATTTTTGTAATTTTTTGGGGGTTGGAAAAATTCATTTTTCATTGATAAGAGCCTACGGCAGCCGCACAAATAACACAAGCCCACCGTACGCCCTATGTACAGTCGACGTGGAACATCTACGTCATGGCTACGGCTTGTCAAATTGCTACGGCCAACCTAGAAATGAAAAAAGTTATAACTCCGCGCTTTAATTCCACGGAGACCCCTACAGCCTGTAAAAGATAGCCATATGGAGTAGTTCTACCCTGAAGCCACCTCAGAAACTCTGCGGCCGCCGCACATTTCTGTCAATTCGGGGGGGGGGGGGGTACGGCCGCCGTATCCAAGCCGTAGAGCAAATGTGACTCATGTTTTAGAACATGTTGCATCCAATTTGTTGAACTTCACTTCAGTTATGTGAAACACACAAATATTATACGTCGACCTGCTGATGCTGTCGAGCAGTTTTAGATGTTTATTTATACTCTTCAGCAATCATAACATGGGTTAAATGATTGGAGTTCATATTTGTGTGCATTTAGCTTTTATGATTAGTATGAAAAAAAATTCCTTTTACAATATTCTTAAAACTGCTTTTTATCTATTTTTTTTTCAAACTGAAGCACACCCAAGCCTGTTTGTTTTATCATTTTCGAAGCGAATAGTGTTGTTGTTTGTTATTCGTGACAAATTAAACTTCTGTGAGGTTGGAATGAAGTGAATGCCGAAACTCACTTCAATTTAACTAACAGCATTGCGACTCACGGTTCGTTCCGAGTTGCCAACTTCATTCGGTCAACGTGCCGGTTTTATTTTAAAGTCAGTAATGACCTGTGATGAAATCTGAATACATCACAGCACACCAGAATGTGATGGTGCCACCCTGAATCTCCACCACAGAGGAAATTCAAAACTTGCCATTTTGCTGGCGAAATGATAGTCTGTCTGTTTTGGGATCTGCAAGTGAATCTCTGTGTTAATTTTCTTGAAAACAAGACAATCATTAATGCACAGTACTGCTGTGACCTTTTCCATAATGAGGTGAAGTAAGGAATAAAAACAAAGCAGCAGTCTGGCCTGCCTTCCCCTCCCACCTCAGGGAGGGTATTTAACTCCTGGCACATGATGCCTGCACATTCCTAGATGAAGACAACTTTATTTTCAGAACTGTTGTTATTATTTATATTTTATGTGTTTATTTACTGTATGGTGGTACACAGTTGTTCTCTCACTCCACCCCCTCCCCCACCCATTTTCCAATGTAATACACAGGGTAAGAAGGTAAAGGTGTCGACACACAAGCAAACACTTCAGGCAACAGGCATCCTGGCCAAGGCAGCGTTCCTCATTACTGTGCTAAGTGAGAGGTCTGAACACCATGGCCTTGCGTTTGTCGTCGGCCTTTTCGCCCTTGAACTGCAAAGACCACCGGCATCAACTAAGGCCTTGGAGGTGATATAGATAGAAGCGTTTTGTGTCGTTGGTGTTTTCATCATGTTTTCTACAACCATGTTTTCCCCTTCAAAGAAAAAAGTTATCTTGTAACCTCGTACCTACATACAATGAACCCTTGTCAATATATCAAATATTTCTCCTGAGCAATGGAGCGGTTTTTTGGGGAGGGTTTTTTGTAATTTATTTTTATTTTTATTTTTAGTTGAGGGTTAAGGATTTGAAGTCAGAGTTTACATACAGAATGTGAGGTCCATACAGAAATGGTATCCATTACGTGAAACCATGGGTCCCTGCTGTTATTCCGTCAAAGGGCATTCCTAGCAAACTCCCTAAATATTCTACTCTATTGGGAACGAATTCCCTTGCAACAGCCCAGTGGAACTAGGTTTCTGCTAGTTTGTTTATAAAGAGAAGATTTCCTGGCCGACACCACAATGTGGGCATAATTATGGTCACTAAAGTAGTAGTAGTAGTAGTAGTAGTAGTAGCAGTAGTTGGAAGATCATCACCAAATGGATGCGAATCAAAAAACATATGCACATATATTCTTAATATTCCAAACAAATGGAAAAATTTTGAGTATAGATATTAACTATTGACAAAAATCTTTGTTAAAAAATGTTTGAAGCATTTTAGTTATTCAAAAATAATTTCCCACTGATGAAATGCAGTCATGTTTGAACCAAGAAAGAAAGGTGGTTCTAAACCAGATGGTTTGTTTAGAATATTAAAACAATACTTGTGCAAATATCGTTTTTCATTCACGCCCTGCATGCCATACACTAAGATGACAGTTCATATATCGGTAGAGATTAAAACCCATGGTAGACAACTCAAAAGCAAGTGAATGTACCTCTAAGCTGTCCTCTCACCCCATTTGTGATCTGGCTGTAGATATTATTTTGGCACCTTGAAAATATTGAATATCACTGAAAATGTTGAAGATGCCCTGTTTGTTGATCCA
Source organism: Eptatretus burgeri (assembly GCA_024346535.1). Taxonomy (NCBI): domain Eukaryota; kingdom Metazoa; phylum Chordata; class Myxini; order Myxiniformes; family Myxinidae; genus Eptatretus; species Eptatretus burgeri. Next base: position 3,532 of record BROF01006760.1, read on the forward strand.
TGCATTTACTAATTTGTGTGAGAGCAATGGTGAAGGAAGAGATAACATCGGCTGTGGCCACATACACTACATGGCCAAAAGTATGCAGACACCCTTTTTATCAGTAGATTCGACTATTTCAGCCACCTCCAATGCTGACAGGTGTATAAAATCGAGCACACATCCATGCAATCTCCATTGACAAATATTGGCAGTAGAATGGGTCATACTGAAGAGCTCATTGACTTTCAATGTGGCACCGTCATATGATGCCACCTTTCCATCGTCAGTTCTTCAAATTTCTGCCCTGTTATAGCTGCCCGGTCAACCGTAAGTGCTGTTATTGTGAAGTGGAAACATCTAGGAGCAACAACAGCTTAGCCGTAAAGTGGTAGGCCACACAAGCTCACAGAATAGGACCACCGAGTGCTGAAGCACGTAGTGCGGAAAAATCGTCTGCCCTCGGTTGCAACACCAACTACTGAGTTCCAAACTGACTCTGGAACCAAAGTCAGCACAAGCAATGTTCATCGAGAGCTTCAGGAAATGGATTTCCATGGCTGAGCAGCCACACACAAGCCTAAAATCACCATTCGCAATGCCAAGTGTCAGCTGGAGTGGTGTAAAGCTCACCGCCATTGGCCTCTGGAGCAGTGAATACGCGTTTTCTGGAGTGACGAATCACGCTTCACCATCTGGCTGCCCGATGGACGAATCTGGGTTTGCGGATGCCAGGAGAACGCTACCTGCCCAAATGCATAGTGCTAACTGTAAAGTTTGGTGGAGGAGGAATAATGGTCTGTGGCTGTTTTTCATGGTTCGGGCTAGGCCCTCATTTCCAGTGAAGGGAAACCTTAACGCTACAGCATACAATGACATTCTAGAGAATTCTGTGCTTCCAACTTTGTGGCAACAGTTTGGGGAAAGCCCTTTCCTGTTTCAGAATGACAATGCCCCTGTGCACAAAGCGAGGTCCATACAGAAATGGTTTGGCGAGATCGGTGTGAAAGAACTTGACTGGCCTGCACAGAGCCTGGACCTCAACCCAATCAAACACCTTTGGGATTAATTAGAATGCCGATTGCGAGCCAGACATAATCGCCCAACGGCAGTGCCCGACCTCACGAATGCTCTTGGGGTTGAATGGAAGCAAATCCCCACAGCAGTGTTCCAACGTCTAGTGGAAAGCCTTCCCAGAAGAGTAGTGGCTGTTATAGCAGCAAAGGGGGGGACCATCTCCATAATAATGCCCATGATTTTGGAATGAGATGTTGGACGAGCAGGTGTCCACATACTTTTTGGCCATGTAGTGTATCTGTGGTGTAAACCAATTGAATTAGTCATTGTTAACTGGTCAGGAATCACAAGGAATGTACACGCTGAAACTCATAAGGATATAATTTGATCTTGGAACTGACATCATATCTCGATGTTCCTGCTTCAAATAGCATGCCCTGAATGAATCTCAAACCATCTCCCTGGTTAACTCTTTGTATTGACTTTGGTGACAGATTTAACCCCATGTGGCGGCTTGTAGGTACGGTTGGCATACCAAGAGTCAGAAATCGTGTCCTTGCTGAAAAAAATACCGCTGGGACCAGCAGAGATGGCGGTGATTCGTGAACGTGCTGCCCAGCTTCGAGAAGGTTGCTTCTGCGACTACAGACCTGTGCTGCCGCTGATGCTTGCCAGTTTCATCTTCGACGTGCTCTGTAGTCCAGGTATTCATGAGTTTGTTAGAAATGTTATTCATTTCTGCAGCCTGCCTGGTCTAAAGATAAGGTTTGCATGTCTGAGTACAACATCCTTATATTGATGTTTATAAGTGAATGCAGGCATGTGTAAATTGTTTAAAATGTAGGGTGGCCTTTAGTTCTCCTACTTTTCACGATGTAATTGGTTCACGAAAAAATATTTTCACGAAAAAAATAAGTGACCACTATATTCGTTATTGTTGTGTGTGTCTGTCTGTCTGTGTGTCTGTCTGTCTGTCTGTCTGTCTGTCTGTCCGGGCATAGCTCCGTGGGTTTTGATCCGATCCTGATAAAATTTTGGTGGGAGGTTTATATCATGATCTAGTTGTGTTTTCCTGAGAATGGGCATGGTGCGCCCATTATGGGCAGAGCCACGCCAAAAAAACGTGTTTTTAGTGGGTAGCCGATTTCAATTTGCATCTTCTTTTTGTAGTCCTGCAGCGTAGTCTGATATTTCAGATCAATTTTTCAAATTTGCATAAAAGCACCAAAATTGGTATACATGTAGAATAATGTATTCCGAACAATTCCAGATATGGAGCGACCCGAGATTGTACCTTGGTCAGCTTCGGCGACCATTTTCCAAAATGGCCGCCATTCTACTTTAAGAAAATAACAGCATATAGCCAATTTCGCTATTGTATTGGTTGTAGATATAAGGAAAGTGTAAAATTCAGTAAATTGACCATGAAAAGGCGTATTCAAATATTATGAGCCAGTATTTTCGGTAAAAAAGCCATTATTTGATTTGTAAATTGCTGCTCTCCTGAAACTTTTCGCTGAAAAGTACCCATTATTGCCTGGAGAACAAGACTCAAATGATATTCATCACATTCAATGGGTTTGGAATCAACAAAAATTGCATTATAGATTACATACTTTACTCTATTTTGAAAAGGGAACTGATAATCGTGATAATGACAAACTCAGAAAATGTAGTCAAATTATTGCACACTTCACTTTGAAGCAGCTATGGTTTACTGTCTACTACCATTCTACCAGGACACATGGTACACGCATACATCAGTCTAGTACAATATGAGTTTCTGAGCTCAAGTGTACTGGCTCTGGATCAAGAAGTCAACACTTTTACAAGCAATGTGACTTTGCATTTGCACATTCTAAGCTAGGCCGATATCTCAGTCTGTGTCTACTGGTGTCTGTCTACTGGCATTCTCCTTCACAAGCACACAGTCCAGTGCATTGCAGATTATCCTTCTTGCATGTGCAGCGGTTTCTACAGCCTTTTTTGCAGCCGCACGACACCAGCTCGAAGCAGCTTTTTGAAGCCTCAAGGAGTGTAGTCCAGAGCGGTTCGTAGGACCCATCCTCTGTTTGCCGCCAGCCCCAGCTTGTTGGTGATGGAAGCACGGGTTGAGGGACCAAGACCTGCCCCCAGACATAGCCACCCTGGAAGACTGATCTCTTCACATGCTGTTCCAAAGCATTGTAGGTAGGTGGGATGCGCTGGACGGAGTTCCTCTTGGCGAAGAGTTTCTTTCTGGCCTCGTTGACGTCCGTATATGGACTGGTGCAGTCGTAGAGGAGCACCACAAACCTTTCAATGAATTGCATTGTGTCATCCTGGATGTTGACTGGCATGGTGGTCAGGGTCACAAGATAATCTGTCAGTTCTGGAAACGAGTTCCATGTGGCCCAGGCAGATTTCTTCCCATGCCCCACGAATGCTGATACCGTGTCACATCCGGTCATGGCGTGGAAGAAAGGGAGGGCACATGCCTTCTGTGGACCGAGGGAGGCAGCTATTTCATGGGCAGGGATGTAGCGGTAGTTCTTGCCCGTCCCAAAGGCAATCCAGAGTTCATCCACGCATGGTAGTGCCTGGGCTACCATCACCGCCAAGACAACGACATCGGTGTCTACGGTTCGAACTTGAATCCGACTGTGGTCATGTTCTGCAACATGGGCCACATGTAGCATGATGCAAGTGTCCGCCTCTTCTTGACCGCATGGAGCCAGAGAGCTTTCATCTTCCTGCCTTGGAAGGCAGATGACTGCTTCACTATCAGTGACTACCAGCTCCTTTGCCTCATCATGGAAGGACTGCACCAGCACATCGGACAGGAAGGTGAAGAGCTCCACCTTGTTTGCGTTGACACGTAGGAAACTCTGCCAGTTTCCTGGTATGGCTGTGGTGCTCACCACGCGCCATTGCACCCCTTTTCCTTATTTCTCCTTGTCGCCGTCTTCAAGGAGCCATCTTTGTAGCTATCCCAAACGAGGTCGAGACGTGAAGCATGAAGCAGCTGCCCCTCGACGTATGGGATGAAGACTTGGTGGGCATATTCTTCAAATGTCTTGGCAGTGCCAGGCTTCAACATCTGCACGATGACTGCGCCGTCAAGGACAACAGAAGTGACAGCAGGTGCATCAGAAGTGACAGCAGGTGCAGGTGCTTTTTCCCATAAAAATGACCATTTTTCCCCAATACAATGGTTGGAAATATAATAAATCAACACAAATGACATTTTTATTGTTTTCCTTTGTAAATGCACATCACATGGAGTATTTATCACCTCTGAGAAACCTACAAAGAGAATAACAATGACAGATATCCCATGTTGTTAAAGTAGAATGGCGGCCATTTTGGAAAATGGCCGCCGAAGCTGACCAAGGCAAAATCTCGAGTGGCTCCATATCCAGATTTGTTCAGAATACATTAGTCAACATATGTACCAATTTTGGTGCTTTTATGAAAAGTCAAACAATTGGTTTGCTATGCTACAGTACTATAGGGGTTTTGTCGAATCTGACAGGGGTTTCAGTATTTGGTTAGCCCAATGGCACCTGCATCGCCCCACGGAGCTCGATTTTTCATTTTCGTCCCAAGGTCAAGGTCACAAGGTCACGAAGTTCGAAAATTGCGAATTTTGACAAAAATCCTACGACCGCCCAAACTTTGAGAAATCATTACAGATGACTATTTTTTTTGCATAATCTTGAGATCATTCCCCACCTAAAGTCTTGAAACCATTTTGCTCTATCTCGAACACCTTGCCCGTGGCACCCCCTTCAAGTTTGTTTTTACGCCGATTTCATCAAAGTATGGATAATCCGAGGAGTACGAAATGCCATATAGCCTATATGATGTTATATTGTTCCTGGGATGTTCCAGAGGAAGTTTTGCACCAAAGGTCATAATCCTTGACCTTTGACCTTTAAAGTTCACAAAGGTCAAATTTTCAAAGTTGTGGGAATCGAACCGGGTTTTCGACCTTCTTCGACGAACTAACTCCAATAAGCTATAGCACATATCCTGTTTCCTTATTTAAATATCCACAACATTGTTTTGTGACCTTTAAGGGTTATGCAAAGGTCAAATTTTGAAAGTTGTTGAACGAAACCGGGTTTTGACATTTTGCAGCTAATAACCTGTCACTCGTACCACATCATGTTGATCATTTTTATAACTTGGTCAAAAATTATCACATTGTCTCATCCTTGACTTCTGAAACAATCTGCATCGTCAAATACCACTCGTTAACCATCGTCGTCTTCAGACTTGTAATAATTATAGTTTATATCCTTTTCTTTTCTTTTCGTGTTGACATTTATCTGAAAACGGTTTCACTGTTTTTACTCTATTATTATGCAGTATGTAGCCTTTAGTTGCATACTGCATAATTTCTGAGAGTATAATTTCTGGGAGTTGCATAATTTCTGGGAGTGCGGCTGTGCTGCTGATGCAGTGCACCCTGTTACCAGTAAGCTGGCACTTATTTTGCTGACCTCAGAAGGATTACAGACAGGTTGAGTCAACCCACCTAGTGTTATTTAACAGATTGACAGGGGCTCAAACTCAAGACCCTAAAATATTAAGCCATCCACTGTAATTGTTAAGCCAACACCAAGCTTTAACCTGGAATCAATACTTTATTTTTCTCTTATATACAATCCCACAATGCCATTTTGTTTATCATGTGCTTAAAAATAATAGATGACCGGTTTTATGTGGAGATGACTCCGAGCTGCAGAACTAGAAGCAAAGTGAAGTGGTTCAGTTATATTTCTTCTCTCATGCAGGATTGTTATTATTATTATTATTATTATTGTTGTTATTATTATTGTTGTTAACCAAAAGACATGACTTGCAAATAAGGCTGTCACTCCAAATCATTCTCGTATTCAGGTTGCTCAATATAAAGAAATGAATGAACACTTTCCCAAAGCAGCAACATCGACTTCCAACTTTGACTCCCTCCTATATTTCCATTCCATCTCGTTACTTAATCTATGGCAACTTCAACTGCCACCATTCCAGCTGGATTAGTGCCCATCCTCAAACCATTGGCCATGTTATTTGTAGCCATGGACATGTGTGTCACTTCAGGCCTTATTCAAATTCCCAACCAATATTCCCCCTACTGCTCTCTGTTTGATTTTATTGTGTCCATCTTTTTCTGCTCTTTCTCAGCTCCCCTTGGCTCTTCAGACCATGCCCAAGACATGGCTGCGTCCATTGAATATGGCAGGATTTGCTTGAGAAGTAACAAAGAGATGGATATTATTTAGTATCCATCTATTTGTTGCTGGACACTGCGGTGTAGGCAGGAGGGTACTTAAATTGACAAGATTGTGAAGGGTGGAGATGAGAGAGCGGAAAGATGAGGGATATAATTGGGGGTGGGGCAGAGAGGTGGATGGGTAATGGGGTATGTACTTGAACAGTGGGTCAGAAATTGCGCTGTTTTTACATCCGTCATACAGTTTCTCCTTTAAGATGATTGCAAATCCTTTCATTACCCTCTTTTTCACACCAAGTCATTACTTCTGCTTTTATCTATTTACCTTGGTCTGTAATTATTGATACATCAATGAGCTGCAGATATTGGTAGACCAAACTATGAATAAACAATTTTTGTTACAGATGTTTGTTAGATTCAGCTCTTGTATGCATCTTATTTCCATTGTCCTCTTCCAGTTGTTTCATCGACTGGCTCGAGGCCTCCAAGCCGTAACCGCACTTCCCAGCAACCAGGGGATGAGGAACTGGGCTTTGAAGCTGCCATCACAGCACTAGGTAATGGCTAAGCATTTATATTTTGTAAATGTAAATGTTCAGGTCTTAAAGGAAGATCATGATACTGATTGTGGCTGTTAGTCTTATTTATCATGAAAAATGGTACGCTTCATTGTGAATCAAGGAAGTTATTGAACTTGTATTGGTGTGTCCTCGTTTGTCCCTCCAGGCCTTAAAACGACAGTAAGCGAAGCTGAGCATCCCCTACTTTGTGAGGGGACACGACGACAAAAAGGAGAGCTTGCTCTTGCGTTGCTCATTACTTACAAGGATGATCAAGTGAAGTTGAAGAAGGTATATTCGATATCGTTAAAACTGAAAGTTACATTATGTGGGTTGACGGTTTTAGTGATGAAATGTAGAGGCATGTCCTTCCCGTCCTGCCCCACGCTGCCCCATTCCCCCTTTCTCTTCAAAGCAGAAATGCAGAAAGATTATTAATGGAAAGCTTATTGAAGCTTCCCATTTATTTGATGCACAGCAACACTGTTTGGTGTTACAGATCTTGGACAAGCTCCTGGACCGGGAGAGTCAAACACACAAACCTCAAACACTGAGTTCTTTCTACTCTTCTTCTGGAAAGCCACCCAACCAGAAATCTCCTTCAAAGCATGCCAGCCACAGCTCGACTACCACAGCTGCTGTTCCTTCATCCTCCAGTGCCCCGCATGCTTCTTGCGTTTCAGGTGGCCTCTCTTTACCCCTCGCGAACACGCAGAATACCGAGGGCTTTTCTGAAGACCTTGTCACAGCTGGTGAGGTGGCACTTTCAGTGCTGGTGATATTTCCAACAACTTTTGCTTTGATGCTTGTACTTTATCATGACCTGAATTGTAAATAATATTGGATGATGCTTTTAAGCTTATTATTCTCCCCTTGAAGGTTGTCCTCAGCATGGTTCTGCCGATGGTGCAATGGAGACTTCAGCTTACAAACAGGATGGGAAGGTGTCTGGCCGCTTGGTATTTGGTAGTCGGGGATTCTTCAATGGCAGATCTTGGGGGTCTCCCATTAGGCCGAAGAAGAAGCACACTGGTAATGTGTTCCTGATTGCAAGCTGCAAGCTCATTGTTCAAAGCGTTTTGAAATTGCTTCCAAGCTCAATAATTTTTTTTTCAAAATCTGTTGTTCTTGGAATACAGGCATGGCAAGTATTGATAGCAGTGCTCCAGAAACTACATCGGACAGCTCTCCAACACTCAGCCGTCGTCCACTGCCACCTCGCGGTGGCTGGGGCTGTGGCTCCTGGGGACGAGGTCAAGACAGTGACAGCATCAGCAGCTCATCTAGTGACTCACTAGGCTCGAGTTCATCCAGTGGCAGCCTGAGCACTACCGGACCCCGTGGAAAAGGGACTGAAGGAGCAAGGTATGTGTGCAATCATTGTACTTCCTGACACTTTGGATTGACAATATGGTCAGATATTAAGCTTGTGGTGCATTGTTGAGCCTTTAGCCTGGTCCAGGTTTGTTAAACTGTTACATCGCTGTTCTTTCCAAAAGATACAAAGGTCGCCGGGCAGAATGCCATGCACCACACGTCCCAAATCAACCATCGGAGGCCGCGGCACATTTTTACTTTGAGCTGGCCAAAACAGTGCTGGTGAAGGCCGGTGGGAACAGCAGCACATCATTGTTCACACACCCGGCTGCAAGCGGTGGTCACCAGGGTCCACATCGCAACCTCCATCTTTCTGCATTTGAGATAGGCCTCTACGCCCTTGGCTTGCACAACTTTGTGTCACCCAATTGGCTTTCTCGTACCTACTCATCACACGTTTCTTGGATTACTGGTGATTTCAGAATACCCAGCCCACTCTTTCTTTCCCTCTTTCTTTCATGTTTATGTGCAAATTTGATATTTTTTGCATTAAGTGATTCATGGGGCGTTCAAAAGGTTGTATGAACGAGACACTCAAAATAGTCCAATACATGCCAAAAAAAGTATAACGAGATTTATGTTTCCATAAAAAGACATGTGTGTGTATATATATATATATATATATATATATATATATATATATATATATATATATATATATATATATATATATATATATATATATATTGTCATTATATACCTATTATATATTAAAAATGCATGTTTATGCGTATATTTTGGACTACCGTGAGTTTCTCGTTTGTTGAATATTTTAACGCCCTGTAGAAATCTACCAAAGTGATTATGGGTTGTGATAGATCAAAACCATTCTGTGGTGTTTGTTGTGTAATGACGGTTGTCCCTTCAGGTCAGGCAATGGAGATAGGCAGTGCTGCGCTTAATATATTGGTGGACTGCTGGGATGGTCACCTCACTCCACCTGAGGTTGCCTCTTTAGCAGACAGAGCGTCTCGTGCTCGAGACGCCAACATGGTTCGTGCAGCGGCAGAGTTGGCACTGAGCTGCTTGCCACATGCACATGCGCTTAACCCCAATGAGATTCAACGAGCTCTATTACAGTGCAAGGAGCAGGTAAATCATTAACCTGCGTATGAAGTGAAAAGCGGGGTTAAGCAATTTGTCCACTCTGTCCGTCTATCTCTGTTTATCTATCTGTTTGTCTGTCTGTCTGCAGACATCAGTCTATGATTGAAGCACGACTTGATTTCAATTTAATTCTATATTTTTAATACTGTAGAACATGAATCAGAACATGAATCGTAACATCTACCAGCAGTTTATCAGTAATTTGGCTCTGAATTTGGCAAATTATAACAAATCCCGTCCCGATTGAGCATGAGGAGACAGGAGTAAGGTAATTGCATCAGTTTGTCTGCCTGTCTGGCAGTCAAACAAAATTGAAAATTATTCCAAAAAGAAAAATTGCTGTTTTAAGAACGTTATAAAGGACACAAACAACAGGTATGAATAACTCATTTAACGTTTTAATTAAGGTAGTGTAATTGTAAAAGATGATCAACACAACAGCGGTAAACTTATGAAAAAAAATTTTTTTCGTTTTTTTTGTTACAGACTTCAAAATCTTTATTTTATTTCAATTGAATTACATACAATTCAGTACTTGAATACTGGAGAACATAAATCGCCTTTTTGTCATTTACCAAAAAACCTCCAGTTTAGCAATCCCTTCAAAATCTTTATTTTATTTCAATTGAATTGTATACAATACAGTACTTAAATACTGGAGAACACAAATCGCTTTTTTGTCATTTACAAAAAAACCCTCCAGTTTAGCAATATTTGGACAAAATATTACACCATTTTACTTCATCTCAACCAATCAAATTTGTGGCTCCTGCTCTTAGTGAATATTGAGATTTCGACAAAATGGTACTTCATAGGAAATATAGCTTGCGCTTGGAAACGCAAAGTAAGAGTTTTTAAAAGTGCTTGGAAACCGATTTGTTTTTTTTCTCAAGACTGCATGTGATAAGGTGTTCTATGAACTCTGGTTTTAATCTGTGTCACCATTTGTTGTCATTGTCAGTTGTGTTTGTAAATTGGAAGATTAACATTTTAACATACATTTTGAGAATAAATAAAGATTGTGCAGAGGAGAATGGGGGGGGGGGAGAAAAGGAGTATGTGGGAGGGGGTTGGTGGGGATATTTTCAGGTTTATGGGAAGCAATTGTATAACAAACTCATTTCCTTGCAGGACTCACAGATGCTTGAGAAAGCCTGTATTGCTGTTGAAGAGGCAGCAAAGGGTGGTGGAGTCTACCCTGAAGTTCTGTTTGATGTCGCACACCAGTGGCACTGGCTTTTTGAGCAGACACTAGGTGGAAGTTCAGCGGGTGGCGGTGGAGGTGGTGGCAGTGAGAGCAGGCCTCAGTCTAATCATTCGGAAGCTGGCCACATTGAGCATGACGCTGTTCTCGGGCCCACCGCAGTGCATGCTCGCCTTCCTGGCAACTCACCTAACTGTTCTCGTGCCCAGAGTGTTGTGTCAGTTTCATGCTCTATTGCCAACCCACCAGCTTACCCTCCAGGTGCTGGGATGGTAGCAAGGTCTGGCCCCATTGCATTTCCTGCAGCGCGTGCTTACAGAGCACTGCCAGGAATGAGCCATCCACATGTCACAACTGTGTACACTGCTGGGGCATATGGAGGTGTTCCACATCGCCGTGCTGTGCAGCATGTTACTGCCATCTTCCCACAGCCGCCGGTGCCAGAAGGTTATCCGCAGGTCAAGAACATTCTGGAAGGCTGATGCCAGGGTTATAGCATGTTGGTAGAACATTGACATTAAAGTAGTGGTCGGGTTCATTGTCATTATATTGTGGGTGGGTGTTCGAACTTGAAATTTAAGTCAAGGCCCTTTTTATAACGACATCTTCAAAAAACAGAAAATGTTTCGTGCACTCTTTTATGTTTGGAAACAAGCTTCTCAGGTTTAAACTGTCTACCAAGTTACTGATTTTAAGAACTAAGATTTGTTGATAATGCAGAACATTGCTCTTCATTTGGAAATAATTTTCCATGGTTTATATAGCAGTTTGATCGCTTGCAGTCTTGAGTCCAGTAGAGAGATACACATTGGAGGGGTAGATATTCCTTAAAAACATGTTTTTTTTTTATCAGGCCCTCTCTTGTTAGACATCTGAACTTCCCACACTTTCTTCCCCCATTCTGGCTTGCAGGGAATCCATCCAGCCTTCCTTCCTACACAGTACCAGTACCCATCCACTGGAGTCCCTCACACTGCACTACCACCACCTCCCATTGCAGTGCCTCTCCAGCCAGTACCCCCTGTCGCCCTGCACCAACCCTTTGCTGCTGACCATGGCCTGCCACTAACTCCAGGTGCTGAATCTCAGTCCACTAAATCTTTTAAAAGCTTATTTGTTTGTTTTTCTCCCATCTGTTTTCCCTTTATGTTTTCCCGAGCATCATTGCTATTGGCAGCTGATCGAGGATCCCGATTTGTGCATCTGATTCATTATCTGCAGTGATTTCTATACAAACATGTCAGAAAGCTCGACTGAAATTTAATTTTGCTTTTGTATAACTTTGAAATGAACAATACCCATTTTTAATTATATCTTTAAAATGGAAGGGTTTTAACACTGAGAGGAACTGGAATAATTTAATTAAGCCAAATGGTTTCTAATCTTGCTGGAAAGCTGTGTGATTTGCGTTGTTGTTTGAGGTGCGTAGTCTTTGTTGAACATGAAAGATGCTTAGAATGTATACAAGTTCATTTATTTTTATCAAGAACATGTAGTCATACATTTGCCTGTAATTGTGCTGAAAACATTGTGCTGTGCACAGATAAATATCCCATCAAATACCTTTTACAGTATTCCCTAAAGATTAAGCAGCTACAAATGATACTTGGCTGTTTAAGTGAGGTAATTAATAATTATTCTGAGTGCACAGGATTGTTTTAAGCCAATTACCACAGAAGGGATTTGTTGTAGAATTGTATATTTCAGTCGTATTAAAGCCAGACTAATCGAGGTTTGATTGTTGGTCCAAATAACAAAAGAAAACAAAAAACGGATTGCTGATTCACAGGTAGGACATCGCCTTACAAAATCCGCCATCCCTTGGATAGATGTTAAGATGCGTGTCCCATATGTTAGCATCAGCTGGAGTCTTTCTACGCAGCGTACCTGAGTTATTACTGGCATCCCACCCAAATTGCAAAATTTCCTTCCCTAACCAACAGCAGATACTGCATAAAGAGCTCAGCTGCACTCCCTATGGGAATGATAGTACCAGCATTCAGGAGCTACATATGAGAAGAAAAGTGGTGTATGTGTGTCCATTTTCTTTATTCTTTCTTTTAAAAGCTGTTCAGAATTTAATTCTCATTGTGCATTCATACTTCATTGTGCATGAAGCACTAACATGCTTCCATTTTGTTTCTTTCACCAATTTCAAAATTTCCAATAGCTTATTCGTCATCTCCCCCTCTCACCCTACCCACTTTTGTAATGAACTCGGCCATAATGTGACTATATATATATATATATATATATATATATATATATATATATATATATATATATATATATATATATATATATATAATTATATATTTATATATATATATATATAATTATATATTTATATATATATATATATATAATTATATATTTATATATATATATATTTATATATATATATATTTATATATATATTTATATATATATATGCTTGATTAGTACTGTATTCCAAAATTTCTGCACTTTCATATTGATGTTCTTCCTTCTTCAACGTGTCATTGGAGGCATAAATGATTTTCAGATGTAATTCTTGTATCGTTTTAGTAACCAGTTAGGTAGTTGGTTCAGACAAACTCTTGTAACTGATGGTGTTTACAGGCAAGTCAAGTTTTATTGACAATCCAACCCCACTAGTAATTGTTTTCCTCTTTGCACCTTTGTGCAAATTGTGCACCTAGTTTGTGCAAGCATTTCTTTATTTGCAGTTTATTTATTTGCAAGCATTTATTACTTTATTTGCAGGGTTCATGTTTTCTAAGATTAAAAGGCTGCGTCTTTTTAATGTGCACAGGCCCAGTGTTCAAAGGGAGCCTCGATGAACCCAGTCAATTAACAGTGGGGTTACTTTTTTGTGGAACCAAAAATATTTTTTAGTAGAACTTGTTTTTAAGGTGGATTTAGGTAATCTGAGATAGTTTAAAGAACTAGCAGAGTACCCGCCATGTGGGAAATCTTGTTCCAAACATGCAAGACATTCTTCTGATGTATCCCTTTCTTTGGGTGGTGTATAGGCAAAGACCGCTGCCTCTATCACTCCCAAAAATAAAAAAATAACCCTGGTTACGTACATGAAGCAAAAGCCTACATACTGCTTATGTGCATGTATAACACATCGTGGTTATATAGCTCGGATAATTCCAATTGCACTGGCCCATAGGCTGACACCTGAGGCCTGAAGCCTAATACCTGAAGCCTGAGGCCTATATGTATGTCTTTCACTTCTTCGACGTGTCATTGGAAGCATAAATGTTTTTCAGATGAAATTCTTGCATCGTTTTCTTAATCAGTTTGGTCGCCTTCACAAGGCTCATGACACCTATTTGCGCAATCATTTTGATATTTGATGATCCTTTTAACAGTCGTTTAGGTTTTTACACTGAATGGGAAACTTTTAGGGAGGGCACGGCAATTGTAAATATGACACTTCCAATAACCGATGGGTATAGAGTGGATATACATACATACATACATACATACACCCTTGTGCAAATTAATTGACTCACTGACGTTTTTTCACATTTTTGGAACCTTTTGAATTATCCCTCCATAATATACCCGTTTTTACAATGAAATTCATGTTTATTATTATCTTTAGGTCATTGGCGTTTGTTAGAGCTTTTTCAGGAGGAGTTTGGATCGAGCTGTACTGCACATCAAGCTGATCGAGCTGATCGCGAACTTTGGGTGGGTGATGCAATACTAGTGCGTGGATGATGCAATAGGGATCCTTAAGTCAGCCCCATTGTTTCACTCGGCATTCAACACACCACTCGTTAGAAACGATGGACGTGAGAGACAAGAGAAGTCATAGAGAGAGATCGCAATGATTGTAGGTGTCAGTTTGTGCTCCGTCTCACGGATTAATTATCAATCAAGGCGTTACAACTGGATCTCTGTCACCAAAGCCTAAAGGAAAGTGTTGAAGAAAACTTAAAACGACACTGAGAAACGATTTGTTTTTCATTTGTCAAAGCAAACTTGATCCTTGAAAGACCAGCGATGATCTGCAAAAAGATCTAGCCAGATCAGGAGTCACTGTGAGTTCCAGGACTGTTCGAAGAAGGCTCCTGAATGTGGGTCGGATAGCCCGAAGACCAGTCAAGAAACAACTACAGTACTGACGAAGAAAACGATCGGTAAAAAATTGCTATGGGCCAAGAAGTATCAGAACTGGACGAAGGAGGACTGGCAGAAAGTGATGTTTTCCGACGAGAGCCGCTTTTTCGTTCAAAGACACAGGAGTCAACATGTTCGCCGTTCCCCAGGTGAGAAGGTCCGTGAATGTCACATCGACCAATGCGTAAAAGACCCTGAAAAGAAAATGTTCTGGGGTTGTTTCAGTTATGCTGGCGTGGGATCTCTTCTTCCCATCCATGGATGATGAATTCTGCCCATGATGTTGAAGTGATAGAGGTAAAAGTGATTCCAGACATGTGGAAGGTGTTTCCAGATGGTTCAGCGGTGTTCCAGCAGGATCTTGCTCCTTCCCATACGTCGAAGGTGGTGACTAATTTCTTCAAAAGAAACAAGATAAAGGTGTTGGGCTGGCCTGGAAACTCTCCGGATCTGAATCCGATTGAAAATCTGTGGTCCATCATTAAATCTCGCCTGCGCAAAATGGACTACCACGAAAACCAAGCTAATAGAGGCCATAATGCAGCTATGTTACCATGACGAACAAATCAAGGAAAACTGTTAAAACTTGATAAGTTCTATGCCAAAGCGAGTTCAGGAGGTGATAAACAATAAAGGCGGACAAACTTCCGATTAAAATGTGACAAAAGTTGACAAGATTATACGAATAGATGATCATTTTGATTAATATTCTCATTTTCATTGTTTTTAACGTTTGAGTCAATTAATTTGTACAAGGGTGTACATACATACATACAAACGTACATGCATACATACGTACATACACTTGCTCCATGATGCACGTATATAGACACGAGTTGGTATATACTTTGCAAAACGGTGGGGAAATTCCACCAGGTGGCGTTATTAAAAAATGGCCACCATGAGCATATTTTCACTTTTACACATACTCGATCAAGGTATCCTTTTTTGCGTTTTTCGGCCTGTTGATATCATTTTACTATGTTATGTCTATTACAGCCAGCCTTGTAATTGGTGTCATCATGAATGGGATTTTAATTGATAATGTAAAACATATAGCTGTACTGTGTCTAATAATTTGAAATACCGGTTACTAGACAAGGACTTGCATACGCCACAGACACTGGTGTACATATGCCACAAAAACCAGCAGTACGTTGAAGATGCATCATTTTCATGTTCTAATTTTGTTACAGTGGTAAATTGTATTAATGGCTGAATCTGGGCAATCATAGCCGCTGCTAAAGCTGCTTCCAGAAAACAGTGGAAGAAAATCAAAATGACGACCTGACTACATACTATGTGAAGAACAAATCAAAACTGATGAACAAATAGAGTTGAGGGGTATGACAGCATGGCAAACTTTAAAATCGACAGCACAAGACTGTTGATGTAAATACATTTGGAAATGTATTTCAGTATATAGCATTGGAGGCAGGCCCTTAAGGCTATTTCATGCATAAGGGGTGCCGTCTAAAGATATCAACAGTTAGTTGGAGCAATGTGAAAGGAAATCCATAGTTGAAGACATCCTTCTCAATGCTGAATTCAAGGAGCCAGTAACATCCATCTTCCGAGATGTCACGGAACCTGCATCTAAAATGTGACTCCATTGGATGTCTTGCATGGAGATGGTGGAGGTGTTGCTACTCAACTATCATTCCTTGAGGTGTCAAGACTGGGATGAATGTCTCGTTTACCTCAGATGCAGCCCTGGATGAATAGCTACAACAATGTTCACTATTCACATTACTTGCTGGTGTACCCGTGATAAGGCGACGGCTCTTATGAAAGCCGGTCATGCTCGTTTTCTCTGACTGGGAGGTAAGCCATTCCTCGGGCCTTATTCCCGATCAGGCCATCGAGATCAAAATGAACAAGGAAAGCAAAATGAAAACCGGTTGGATAAAATTCACATGGCATAGAGCAATGGTGATTGGTGAATTATACATACCAAACTCTTATCACATTGCCACAGCATGCAGCACACTTTGCTATCTGGCAGCATTAGGGGGAGAGAGGGAGCAAGTTAATCATGAAAAACACAAAAGCTCACATGAGGAAAGGCGAGAAGGGTTTTGCAGATCTGGATTAATGTATTGACAGATGGACTTGCGACCCCTGGGATCCTGCTGACAGCATCCCACACACTCTTCGGTCTGGACAAGTCATTTCTCCAACTCTCATTGAAAATTTAATGACAACCAGACAGGATGAGGAAAAACACTCTGATTTGAGAGAATTTGGTCCTTGTAAAATGTACAAACACCACTTATGAATCTTATCAAGATAAGCAAACTACTCACCTGCATGCGGATCACCTTCTTCCAATTCCAGATCTTCAGAAAATGAAAGCATGTAGATGGACAACAAGGCAATGGTAAGTTTGATTAATGTTGCACAACATGCAAAACTGGATCTGGAAACGGTGTTGAAGTACCGTTTGGCAAAGATGCTGGTGTGTATTTTATTTCACCCAAATGGGGGTAATGAGGAAGGTTTGAAAGCAAAGCTTTAAGACAAAGTGTCCTTTGTCGAAGTTCCTGACTCCCCGTCACAACTTCAGAGTTATCATTGACATGGAGTATCTCTGGCACATAACAACACACTAAAAAAAAAAGACAAAGACATGCTTGCCAGTTATCCATACACATGGGATGAGTGTGCTAACAAAATGTTTTGGATGGCAGTTAAGAGATAGCTGGGAACTTAATCAGTGCAAGTCAGCCAGAAAATGTACTCCCATCGTGAGAGCTCAGTTCCTTCATCCCAAATTCTGACAAAGTTGGGCTCCAATAATTCATCTTTCAGGAATTAAAATCTCTTGTCACTGCATGAGGACAAATTCTATCTGCACCCTGAAAGAGAAGAGTTGCAAGATGAGGACACTATCAGAAGGAAATTCCTGAGTTAGAATGCCACCAGCATGAGGCTGTGATTCTAGGATGTCTTTTCATGTCCATATCCTCAACCCGAGATATTAATTGAACCAATGCACATCGACGCCGAGAACACCGACATCATTGCTTTTGCCGCATGTGTTTTCCATTAAATCTCCACTCCCCTACGTTTGTACAACAAAAGCAAAGTCTACGACTAAAAAAGATTGTGCAGTGAAGAAGCATGTTCAGTCATTCTTCAACTTAATATCTTCACAGGAGCTGATTGTACCTGTATTATATGGTCATGTGAAAACGTCTGTATTTGACAGTGGGACAGCATCAAAAGAATCTCGGTTACTCTTGTCGCAGCATGGGGAGCACTTGTCTATGAGTGATGCTGTAACTCGGGATTTGGAGATACTTGCTCTTCGTGTTATATGTGGTGATGAATCGTCACAATCCGTTGGGGGAATTATTGGCTCAGAAGTTGGAAGTGAAATCGGATGAAGAAGAAGGAAACTTCAAGAATTCCACCAGACTCAGCACCATAAGTACAGAACACTTACAGGGAACTGTGAGATAAGCGAGACATTATATCAGCTCTGGCTGTTGAGCTCTCCATTTTAACAAGTGGAGTGATTCCACTACCAAGTACTAATCATTATGAATGAATGGACAATGCTATAATCGCTCACTGGTAAGTAATTGTATGCGTAATAATGAATGAAGTATGAGATATTATTTAACTTGTATCTTAAAAAGTGATTTTTGTATTGGTGTGTAAAGCTTGATTTATGGACCAATGAACACTAATATATGACAATATAGGTTGCATTTTTGTCTTTACAAGTGTAATGGAGACTTATGACATAGGAACCTGAGATCAGCATGCCTAAAAACCCAAGAAAAGATACCTTCATTGAGTCTTCATGTGTAAGAAGTCAAAATCTGTAACATGTAGTATGTCTATGGTGGGCATTTTGAATAGTGCCCCCTTGGGGAATTTCTCCACCATTTTGCAAAGTCTATACAGTATCAGGTAATATTTTTTAACCTCCGCCATCGAAGATGGATGGAGGTTACTGTTTTCACCCCTGTCTGTTTGTTTGTTTGTTTGTTTGTTTGTGAACAGTATTACGGTAAAACTGGACGGATTTTGACGAAACTTGGTGGGGGGGGG